>LD344105.1:116146-146306 GCA_001465055.1 Ptychodera flava | reverse complement strand
TATATATATATATATATATATATATATATATATATATATATATATATATATATATATCTGTGTGTGTGTGTGTGTAGATATATATATATATATATCTATATATCTGAGGTATCTATATGTATAAAATTTTTCAGCATGGAGTATATTCACAGCTCATTCAAGATACTGTATTCAAACTTTAGAATTGACACTTTTAAATTCCTATCTTACAAATGACATGACAACAATTTCATTAACACATAGGATGACTGAATGTTTAGATTATACCCCCCCCCAAAAAAAAAAATAAATATATATATATATATATATATGATTGACAAAGACAGACTCATTGCATCTTTGGAGGCCAGACTGCTGGAGTATGAGAAATCATACAAGTTGGTGTGCTGGCTGAAGGGCGGCATATACCTTGGTCAGGGAGTGTTGGCCACCAGTGTTCTCCTTATCTATGTCCCAGCTCTGGCGCTCATGCCAGCAGTCTTAATGTAGGACTAGTGGGCATGCTGACGATGGTTCTTCTGATCCCTTCAGCCCACAAACTTGATCAAAAGGAGAAACCCAAGGCGTGCATGAGATACTATGAGATAAATGAGCCATGCTTTCCAAAGCCAAACAGGCAGAAGAAGGCGATGTCCTATCCCTGCTTGACAAGCTGCACGCTTTTGAGGAGAACCCCCTGTTTACACGCTCGTACAGAGTTTATCGTAAGAAGAATCGACCATAAAAATGGACCCCCTCATGGGGTATGGTAGTGGCCCTGCTGGTGCAATGGCTCCTTATCGGCTTCTTTGGGTACAAATACCATCGCACAATAATAGTTGTGCAAGGGGTAGAAACGATGGTCAAAAACGTGCGCGACGTGTTGATGGAAGCAGGCTACCAAGTGTGCTCTGGGGCAAGAAGGTAATCATTGTAAGCCTGGTGCAGGTGGACAGGGTACTTGAGGTTTACCTCGAGGATGTAGCCTTCAGGGGCGCCCTCTTGGTGAATTGGGATAATGTTGCCTTGAGCATTCAACAGTCATCCACCCATTGAAAGCCCCCGTGGGTAGCAACTGCATGGCCATCGCCCAGCCATACAGTTTGTTGTCATCAAGGCAGAGGATGTAGCTGTTGGGCTCGGCCGGGTCGTATCCATCCACTACATGGTTGTTTGCCATTGTGTATTGATTTTTTGTCACCATCGCGATCCCTCCATGCACCCCTTTCACAACAAAGAGGTGCAGATCTAGCACAACCCCTGTCTCTTTCAAAAGTGCGCCCCAGGAGAGACTGTTACTAGTGTAGTAGTGGGCTGGGTCCAGGCCATACTGGCACAGGCTTAATTTCAGAAGCTCTGGAACACGTCTGCCGGGAGGTCGTCTGTGCAGTGTAAAAGTCATGGTAGTCCCCCAGGGTGTGGCAGCCGAAGGTCTCCCTGACTTCTTTAGCATGGGCGTAGTCGCTCTCTTGGATGCCTGAGCCAGAGAGCTTGCTGTGGCAGGCCCCTTTTTGGCTCAGTGAAGCACTCCCGGTCTCCCATGTACTCATAGGGGCAGACAACTTTGTGACACAAGATTGCGCATCTCTCTTTGCAGGGCCCGTACTTTGCTGTTATGCAGGCGGCCTCGGGTTGGTTGGCCACCACAATATTGTCTAAAGAGGTCAACAGGACCTAGGTGCTTTTAATGAACCAGAGCTGCCCAAGTGAGAAGGATATATATTTTTCTGTGTTATTGGGGATCGAGGCAGGTGTACTTTCGAGATGGCCTGCATCAGGAGATGGGAGTCATGGCCTGCATGTTTTGGAAGATGACCCGACTAGAGCTTGAGGTTGCAAGTGTTGTGGGCTGCCCTGCTGTATTGCCCTTTGATGTGGCAGTGATCGGGGACACAGTCTTCAGCGAGAGGCTTCTGGTATATGTGGCAGTAGACTCTCTCAGAGTCCCTTGTCTGCGATACAGCTCTTTCTCAACCATACGGTAATGCACTCTCAATGGCCTTTCTGGCAAGCGAGGCTCACAAGCTGATCGGAGTGGAACTTGGGGCTGTTGACACTTATTTTTTCAAATTTCTTTTTCGATTTTCTGATTGGCTACTTATTGGTGGGGTTTTAGTGCAATGTAGGGCTGTCTTTCCACCCCTATCGTGGTTGACAGACCGCGCTATCTATCGAACGTAAGCATGGTGCAGCTGTTCCATTAACTAATCAAGAAGGACAAGCAACTCAAGTCTCCTTAGCTAAACATAGGAGGTTTATACTTGCCAGTTTACGTAATCACAGTCTTCACTGTGGTACTCCTGAAAACGCCGTTCATTGCGGCGGGCAGTGACCACGAAGCAGCATTAAAAGCACAACTATGCAAGCTACACTAAGGAAACCATCTAAATCTTGTGAAAATTTAAAGTTATGCATCATTTGTGCAGAATACGGCACTAAAAGATACCAAATAATATCAAAGCATTCACAGGAAGCAGCTTTTTGTCAGAAGATTAATCGAGTGATACCATGCGTTAGCATATGTTCCTCCCCATCTGGCAATCCCTTATGTCATGATTTGTTGGTCTGTGCTTGGAAAAAGCACCAATCTTGCTGCCCGGTGAAATTATCAGAGCGATCGGTTTAAAAGATTTTTGCCAGCTGTAAGACTACTGTGAGACTATTCCTGAGCGCATGGCTACAACTACCAGCAAGCAATAAAAAGTTCAGCCAAAGGTCCGCCTTGTAAAACAGTACTTTTATATTCAAGCAAGACTTCCAACAACACAGCGTGTTCGTTGATACGTTGCGCACTGCTGAAGACATCAGAAAGTTACAAGTGACAGAAGCGTTGTTATGCTACTACGACATTGTAAATATTCACTTTACAATCCTTGTAAAACCTGTGGAAATGTTGTTCTTTTATGACTGAAACGGAAGATGACTATACATTGAAAATAGAGTAACACATTGCAGACATTGAACGTAGCACAACTATACTGCATAAAAATATCTCAATGTATTTTTTTCGGTAATTATAGTCCGTCCTCAGCTTACCTCTGCATCGCCTGAAGGAGTGCAGATTGACATTTTTCAGCACCAAAAAGGAGGAAACACAAACGCTGTGCTGATCAGGTCCTCTCGTTGTTCAACTGTGGCACTGTCTACCATTTCGATGGCCCTCCACGTGATAATTCTTCTCTGTAGTTGCATTGAAACAGCCTTCTTTGGATATCGTACGTATACAACGTCCATCCTCACAAATGTCACAACATTCATGTGCCAGTTCGATAACCTCACATGTACAGTCAAAGAACCTCAGCAGCAGTTTCCTTTGACACTCAGCTTTATTCTGGCAATATCTTTCTATGTCAAGGCTGACTTTTTTCGTGCACTGTCTTAACCTGACAAACATCTCAGCTTTGTATTTCAGACCTTTATTGTGACCAGCTCTGTCAATTTCTTGTGCATACCATTCTATATCTGCGGGACATCCGAAGTGAATGTCTTTCAAGTGGGCATTATCGTTGCCCATGCAGAGAGAAACGGTGGCTATATATATAATCCCATGGTATTTTTCTCTGTTTGACGTCATCGTATACGAGTGTTTTTTGTGGAGCCATACAACTTTGAGCCGAAGGCAAAAAATTTAGCGGCTCCACAAAAAACATGAGTATACGATGACGTAAAACAGAGAAAAATACCATAGAATTATATATTTATCACATGAACAGCCTTCTTACTTCTTGTTAAAAAGGGCGCAACAGTATTATTTTATTAGCTTTCTAAACTGAGCAAGCAATCGCATTTTTTCGGCAGTGAAACTACTTTGTTTTGTATATGTGATAAGTCCGTCGCCAAGGTTATATGCAAATAAACTCTGAGTATTTTCATTCATAAATCCAGTTAGGGAGCTTTCAGTACTTACAGAGGGGGGCGGGCGCGGGAATTTCTCGCACACCTGTACCGTAAAATGTGACCCTCCCCTATCCCCCTGTCTAAAATGTGACCCTCCTCCCCCCAACCACTGCGGTATTCTCCCCAGGAATAACTAAAACCGTATCAGCTAATTTACATAACAATTGGTTCAATTGTAATGTTAGGGACAAAGTACAGAGGGGAGGGCTGATGTTTTTGGAGGGACAGTCGCAATTTGTCACGCAAGAATTTTTTAAGAGATATGGTATTTCATACATTTGAGGGAGGGTCACCATATTTTGTGCAACTATAAGAAGGTAAGATGTAGCTGATTTAGTGCTTCATCCAAAAATATCAAATCATAATACATGGAGTCTATCAGGCAAATTATTGACAATTCACCCTCACAAAACATGCTATATCTTTAATTTATATATGTTTGATAATGTATTTGAATGTACTTTGCTTGAGTAGGGAAGTAAAATGTGCATTTGTGTACAAGAAATTGATTTCTGAATTTTGTGGGTTCGAATCCGATTGAAAACTAGCCGTATTTCATCTAAAAAGTTGGTTCACTATCCATAGTGTAATATAATCGCAATCATACCAATCCATAATCCAATGACACTAGTGTCTATGATGAAATTATGAATAGTTGTTTCCAATACAAAAATAGGTAAATCTTTGCATTTGTGTGTTGTTGATTATTACTATAAATTTTCTTGATTGGGTAGAGTGGTTACAAGTCTATGGTTGTGTAAGAAATTTGATTTTGGAATTTCACTGAAATGTCGATTCACTGTGCATTGCGGTCTACGATGAAACTATGAATAATTTTTTTTTCAGTACAAAATTAGATAAATCTGTGCATTTATGTATGCTTGATTATTTAGATTATTGTTCTTGATTAGACTAGAGTGGTTGCAAGTCCATGATCGTGCAAGAAATTTGATTTTGGAACTTCACTGAAATGTTGATTCACTATGCATAGAGGTATATGATGAAACTATGAATAGTTTTTTTTTTCAGTACAAAATTAGATAAATCTGTGCATTTATGTATGCTTGATTATTTAGATTATTGTTAGTGATTAGACTGGAGTGGTTACAAGTCCATGGTTGTGTAAGAAATTTGATTTTGGAATTTCACCAAAATGTTGATTCACTATTTATGGCGGTCTATGATGAAACTATGAATAATTTTTTTTCAGTACAAAATTAGATAAATCTGTGCATTTATGTATGCTTGATTATTTGGATTATTGTTCTTGATTAGACTAGACTGGTTACAAATCAATGGTTGTGCAAGAAATTTGATTTTGGAATTTCACTGAAATGTCGATTCACTATGCATTGCGGTCTATGATGAAACTATGAATGATTTTTTTTCAGTACAAAATTAGATAAATCTGTACATTTATGTATGCTTGATTATTTAGATTATTGTTCTTGATTAGCCAAGAGTGGTTACAAGTCTTTGGTTCTGTAACAAATTTGATTTTGGAATTTCACTGAAATGTCAATTTACTATGCATGGCAGTCTATAATGTATACGTATTTTGTTGGTGATTTCCTCTTCAGGAAATATCACATGCACAATCAAAGTTTTGGCCATAAAATCAGCTTCTGTCAAAAGTGACTCTCCCCCCAAGATAGGTTTATAAAAAGTGACCCTCCCCTTGAACTGTTTTCTAAAAAGTGACCCTCCCCCATTCCCCCGGCCCACCCCCTGTAATTACTGAAAGCTACCTTAATTTGGAAGTTTGATATTCTTTGTGTCGTGACTACAAATCACAATATCGAGATCACTCACTAGGGCATGATACTTTCAGAACAAATATGTCATTCATTGTCTCGTGCTGTGGGTCACGTACGTCTGCCACACCAACACACGTAGCAGTTGTTCTCTATCTTGAGGATTTAGTGACCGTTTATGGTTAGGATCTTTATTCCTCAAAAAGACTGTTTTTGAAACAAACTGAAATTTAAGCTGGGCTGACTTTGACTGCTGTCGTTGCTACTGTCATAAATGACAGCAACTGTTTGGCGTTTTCTTGCTGGATATCCTTATGCACCGATGTTGATTGCAACGTTTAGTTTGCAGTTGTTTAGGGTCGCGCCTCCAAAACCCCACCGTTTGCTGTTTTAGGAGAGTTTTCACCAGTACTTCCTGTGGTTGTAACACACCTTAGTGTTAATATCCATGGGGTTGTGCTAGGGGCCCTCCACCTTAGTGATAAGGGCCTTGTAGATCATTAAGGGGTGGGGAGCTGCTTGTGGTGGTTCCTGAAGGCGAGATTGTTTTTGCACTCTTCTGGCATCTCAACCGTGACAGCTGTCTTCCCGATCTCCTAGCAGCAGGCTTGTGTGCCTCCTGCAGGTCCTGCCTGGTGTATCCATGGAGGCAGTGCACGCAGTAGTGTCTGCAATGTCCGTCCTTTGACTGCTCATTCAAGAGCTGGTTTAGGACTTTAACCAAGGTGTAGTGCAATTTCCAAGCTACCTCAATTAACATTAAACATTGATCTGGGTCATTTCCCTGGGCTGCTTGCTGATGTAGAAGAAAATGACAATGCCTTTCTCCCACCAAAAGACATTGATGGCCAGGCCTCCCTGTCTCTCCACCTTACCTATCTGGGAGAGGAGGCTGGAGCATCGACCCCTCTGAAGGCCATGTCCTGTCCCTCCTTGATGTTGTATTGGTCGGCCTTTGAGTATTTTCTCTACATGAAACAAAGCTGAGTGGAGCGTCCAGTGGAGGCAGTTGCCATCTTGGTTTTTCACGTTTATGATTGCCTTCTTGTTTCTGAGAGCTGCCGGTAATGGGATGTAAGAGCCACCTCTCAGGGCCTGGTATCATGCGATGTCCACCTAGGGGGTGGTCACTATATCAACTACAAAGCCTAAGCCCCTCTGTGTCCACTTTTCCAAGGTCTCTAGGAGAGTGGGGAAGAATCGTCTAGCACCTCATCAATCTCCCTGGTGTGTAGGAGTACCTCTTGCCAGTTGTGGAACATGGGCTTCGAGTGATCTGTGTTGCAATCTTGTTTGTTTAGCGTAAAGTGGACCCTCAGTACCAACTTGAACTTGAGACCCCCAGGTCCAGAACCTCTTTGGTGAGTCTCTGGCTGATCTTGGATCCTACACCATCCAAGAAGGCTTTGGGGTTAGCGCTGAGTCGATGCCTTTCGGCATCACCATCTGTAAGCTCTGTAGGTAGTTGTTAACTGCATGACGTGTAAGGTGGAAGGTAAGGTCATCCCCCAGACAAGGTCCTATGTTATCAGCCATAGTTGATGTGAATACATATGATAAGTATATAATTTTGTAGGGAATTTTTTTTCTAATATAAAATTCAAACGAAGTTGAAGGGTAGGAAGCACCATAACTTGGCCAAAATGGCAACTCCTTCTTCCGAACTATCATATCCTGTTTATTCATCATCTCACTTTGTTTCCTCTGCCAGGCTTTCACTTTTTTACTTGCATACCTGCACCCCTACACAGAGAAAGCTGTGTCCGAATGTCCAATGGCACTTCAGGCAAGCTTTTGTGCCCCCTCTTATGGAGCGTAGCAATGGATTCTACAGAACTTGTTCATGCAGCTCCGGCCCGCACAGCTGCCAAGAGCTCATCAGTAGCCTCTTGCACAGGTCTTTGCCCTTCATTACATAAGAAATACCCTTCATCATATATCTAACAGTAGAATTATTCTGCAGATTAATACAAAGTCTGCCAATCTGCATAGACTTAGGGAGTAAAGGGAGGGTGTTCTCACTATAATTACAGAACCGGTAGTCTACTGCCTCCCCATTTTGGCGAGAGTTGCATGTTGTGAGCCTCCTGATGAAATGGAGGCTTACAAAGGGGGTTGTGTGCTAAAACTGGTAGTTTGCATACTACTCCCCTTTAAGTCACATTACCTGCATTTACAACTGCTTATCTCCTTTTTGCAAAGGATCAGTTTAATTAAGTCTTTGGGATTTTTGTGGTTGAAACTAACCAATCCCCCGTATCGCATCCACTCTACTCATCGCGGTCACCCCACTCACACGTTTCATATGGAAACAGAAGACACATCATTGCTTCAACCCCACATACACGTTTACAAATTACACACTTGAATCAATTTTGAATTTAGGATATCAATACTTAATGCACTGATTTTTTACACAGCTTTTATACTCGATAAGCATACCTATGTCTACTTATGCTAACAGTTTGACTAGCACGACATTATAACTTGTAGCCCATTGCATATTTAATAAATTTCTGTAATTAGGCCATTTATCAATATATATAGTGCACCAATTGGATCTCAACATCTGAGATTAATATACCGTAAACTTAGTTTACTTATACTAAAAGTCGAATGAGCACAGAAGTCCAATTACTAACTCATTTGCATGTATGATGTTTACTGAATTTCTGTATTTAGGCTATATATCATTATTGAATGCAATGAATTTAATAAGACCTCTGCTGCTCAATGAACATCGAGGTGTACTTATGCTGAATGATGAGCACGATATTGTTATAATGAATATTGTTATTGTGAATTTCTGTAGTCAGGCTTCTATAATTACTAAATGCTTTGATTTTGAACAGACCTCTGCTATTTATTGAAAATCCTGAGATTTACTTACGCTGAAAGTTTGATAAGCCCAACATACATGTATTAATTATTATCTCATTATCACATTTAATGAAATTCTACAATTAGGCCCCACGTCAAAAGTGAATTCAGTTCACTTTATTCAGTTCGGAGCAGCTCCAGTCATCCCAAACAAGGGCAATTAATAGTGTGGAATAAATAAAATATATCAAAATATTAAAAATATGCAACAAGTCAATAGACATAGAACAGTGACCAAACAAACCCACAAAAGAGTTTACGAATCATTTAAAAGCCACAAAGCATAACTTGCACTAGTTTGACCTGCAAGCCAGGTATCTAAAATGCGGTCGAACTTGGTCGATACAACATGAGTTTCTTAGTAAATGCTGATTATAACAAGATGATAGATTTCCCTGGGGTATTCCAATTAATTTTGAGTTGCGTGACACAGTTCAGTCAAGTGAACTTTAATTTTTGACTGTCAGATTTTGAAGCCAACAGATGAACGAGAATGAAATGACGCTCTCGATGTAAGTTTTACTAAGAAGGGATAAGACTTCTCTGTCAACCGTGAAGGAACGCAGTTTCCATAAAATACACATGTTGTTGCCCTTTCTTCAAGGTAACATCGGTGTTTAAATCCCGTTTGAATTTGATATCATATTTTAATCCAAGGTAGGTATATTTGGAGACAATTCCAACTTCTTGTTCGTCGGAGGGTTAAGTTCTTGCCTCTTAAAATCGATTACCATATCCTTAGCTTTCTTAACATTTATGTGCAGATAAAAATTATTACACCACTCAACAAACTCGCCAAGGGCAGGACCATGATGACATTCTGATCTTCAAAGAAGTGAAAGCAGAGCACTATCGTCGGTAAACTTTACAATCACCAGTATGAAGGAGTCGGCAAGAAGGACGGCCGGTTGAAAATCAACATGCACATTGGAGTTAAATTGTTTCTCCCACTAGGAATATCACTCTATTGCCAAGATTTGACCATGGTAGTAGATAGCTGTGATTCAAATGTTTACCCACATTGAGTAAATTGTGAGCTAAGATTTAAATATTTTTTTTTCAAGGAGCCTTCGATCGAAAGCCAAAATTTAATAATTTATTTCTATCGCGTTTGAAATAACATTTTCTACGATTAAACACTGCAATAACAACACTGATGAAATTAACCAGCTTGAAGCCAACTAAGGGAATGGTGCAGGAAGAAATTTTAAGTAACTGTATACACTGAACACAGATACGTAAGCTCACACAAATATGTGATTTACCTTGCAGTACAGATGACAAGTTTATAAACAGGAAACCAAGGTTTACGAAATGTTTTGTACAGCACTTTAAATGAGTTCAACAGTTTTGCCTATTTAACTGGACTTTTTTCCATTTCCGTCTAGATGGAGCAACAAACTATTCATGTCCATCCGAGCCACTTCTGCATTATATTCGTTTACCTGAAGAGTGTATTAGTGACGATGGGACTAACCTGCAAAATGTCGGCAAATGTGCTCAGTCAAAGTGTGCTGGTAATTTTGATGACCTCGACGAGAAATGTTCTGACATTCAAGAGTTTTGCTGCAATCCGTCCAGTACCGAAGTGATGGAACTAACATGTGACTCGTTTAATATAAGCATGCTTGTTGTCACCAGGTGCTCATGCCGCACTTGTGTGACTCCAAAAGTGCGTGTAAGGGGGCATGCTGTTGCAGTTGATAACGGCGAGCCCCTTGCATATGGTAGTGTATATGTTCTCGGTGAGCGTGTTGATCGTACATCTAAAGATGGTGGCTTTAGTTTTGAAATTTCTAAGGGAGTCAGACATCTTGCAGTCACATTTGTTGATAGGAAAAACACGTTTGTGGAGACCACAAAAGTGCTGCCAATTGGGCAGGGAAGTAGCGTGTATCACCAAGTGTATCTGCAAAGACGAGCATTACCAGTCATGGTCAATGCAAGCGAATTATCGACCATTCCGCTCGGCAACTCATCAGAGCGTTCGGTGGAGATAGAAATTCAACCAAACTCTTTTCGTACAGCAGATCGACAGCTGTACACAGGCAACGTGTCTGCCTCGGTAACATTCGTTGACCCTGCTGACCCGGATGCCCCAGACATAATGCAGAGTGACTTCACAACCGTTGACGTAGAAGGAAACTCAAGACCATTGGAGACTTATGGTGTATTTACCATGGATTTTACTGATGACAGTGGAAATAATCTCATCATTGACAAACCAATAGATGTTGTTATTCCAGTTGATGGACCACTGGATGATATTACAGAGACTGATGAGAACGGAGAAATGCGTACACGTCTATGGATATTGAATGAGGACAAAGGGGATTGGGAAGACGCTGGTAGTTTCAAACTGGTCGAGGACCACCGTAGAAAGCGGTCTACAAATGTTTTTATTATTGGGACGATTGTCATACAAGTCGAGGGGAGTATATATCGACATAACATTGATCAACGGCAGTTTCCAGCGGGGGTCTGCTATCTGAAAGTACGGGTGTATGCAAATGAAGCCATGACCGAGGTATTGCCTGATGCAAAAGTCACTGCAGTGTCCAAAGCAAAAGATCACCGCTTTGCAGACTTTGACGAAATATTTACGGATGCAAGTGGTACCGCTTGTCTTCTAACATTCTGCAATCGAGATGAGACACGTTACTCTGTTCATGTAAAGACTGAACACAATGGACAATCATTACATCCTATTCATCCCCGTAATGTCTCCGCAGATAATCATCCTGGTGTCTGGCCAAGTGCAGTTCTCCAAAACTTGACTGTCCCAGACGAACATGATCATAGAAAGCATATGGCAATTAAAGCTATCACGCCACAAATGTCTTATGAAGATATCAACTTTGATGATGACTACCTGGATGTTGGTTATGAAAGGATTGAAAGGGATAATTTTGGCCCATTCTATTGGCAGTGGTGGCAATACGAAAGAGCAAAAGAAAAATGTGAAGCAGCTACTATTAGTGAAAACCACGTCATTTTTGTAAAGAAATCTCCAAAGCTGAAGACTTCAACACTGGAAACACACAATACCGTTGAGAATGATTACGAAAGTCCCCGAATGCCCCTCTCCTGGTATCCTTATGAACTAGACAACAAAATGTCCTGTTTTATTAAGATTCTTGTAGATGGTGGCCCTTCTGTTGGTCGTTTTCGTGTAACTAGTTATGGAGGAGATGTAGCACAGGTGAAAGAGCAGATGTTTGGTCACCGCACTGATGACTCAAAGCCTGACCCTCTACATAATCCTTTATCTACTAAAACAGCAGCATGCATTGAATTCAAATGCAGTGGTCCAATACGTCAGGGATCCCCTTTTGAAGGTGACGTTGGTGAAGAATTTGGAGATGACCGTACTGTTGTTATTGTCAATCCAGCTTGGCCTTCTCGGTGCCAACTGAAGCTAGGAGATAGTGGCATTAATAAAGATCTCTTGGAGCATCTGACAGATGTTAATCTCATTGACGAAGTACAGACTCACAGAGAAAGTGGAGTCTTTCGGTTCAAAGTACCCCTTGACATTATTCGTGGACCATCGACAGGTATATATATAGGATCAGGACGCGATGAAGAGGCAAGAAATAAAGCTGAAGGACATTGTTTCAGTGGTAGCAACTATTTATTTGATACCACTGATCCGGAAACTGGCTGGGCTTTACAGTATCAGTGTCAAAGATATGTCGATGATGACCTCGATGATCAGTCCGATTAAGAGAAACACGCGCACCCTTTTCCTGGTACAGATTGAAGGTGAGGAGAGACTGCTTGTTTCTTGAAGATTCGTGTACAAGACCCACAACAAACATCACACAAGTTTGCAGTTTCCAGTTACAGCGGTGGACATGAAAACATAGGCTATGATGTACTTGTTACCAATTCAAAAAACCCATTATTTGAAGAGAATTCTAGGCCGAACAATAATGCAGCTGCATGAGTAGAATTTAGATGCACTGAATCAATATCCTTTAACCTGGGCAACTTGATTAAATCATTCAATGCTTCTTTATTTACTGCTCCGGTCATTGACTTGTCAACAGTGTCTTTGCCGCCATGCCGCATAGACCACATATTTGGGACTGATGGTGGCATGACCTCCCATATCGGTGCAATATGGGTGACGGATTACCAAATGAATGGTCTTACACCTGGCATTTACGTCGACAACACGACAAGATACACAGGGAAACAAGAGAAACTTCTAGAGCGAAAGTCGCGATTCACGGGTCATTAAACAACTGCCTGAACGTGTATAGTTGTAGCATCAAGCTTTCGACAATGGTCATGAGAAACGCATCGCAGGTAGAAATGTCTTTGCTAACTATTGTTGTCAATAAAATCAAAGCAAAACAACAACTCAAATGCTCCAAGTTCACACACCAACATGGATGTCTAACCAAAACATAAAACATACAATGATACAAATGTTGTCCTTTTTAGTTCACAAAAATAAAGTTTAAGTTAGTCAAACATCTGGCCGAGATAGATTTGCTGATTTTATTATCCTCATAATATTTTCCTCGAACGATGAGACTGCAGAAGTAACAGATAGTATTATTGAATTGCTAAAAGTACGTTTTTGATTGATACGTCCCATCAAACATGTGTACGTTTTGTATTAACATCACTGCTTCAGAGTGAAAGGTTTTTCTAATACCACATTTTGGGCACTGGTTGTCCATTTTCACGATTGATATCTTAGATTCTACTTTCCTGATTCACGTACTTTAAACATAAGTCATAATCACAAATTTAGCAACATTTACATCACTTTTTGCATGTTGCGTTTTTAGAGGAATCGTTGTCCGCGTGGGTGTTGAGGCAATGTTGCATTTCGAGTTTCCGTAGCATCTATTTCCTTCATTGTTAATTACTTTCAACAATATACACGCTGTGTACACCTGTCTCAATGAAAAGCTAGGAATCCTATTTGCATAAAACGCTCTCAAATGTTGATGTCCATGAAGTAGCAAATTGTTATGTACATCTGCAATGAACATTAGTGAGTAATATAGGAAAATTTTGAGCCATTTTTAAATTTCAGTTGTTACGTTTCTGTTTCCATCTACAACTTTGCATTTTTCTATAATAAAATTCATTAGCATTTACATTTAATCTCTAATCATGTGATAAATACCGAACAGTTGAAATTTCTGAACATTTTAATTTTAATTAGACATGTCAGAATGACACTAATCTTTGCTGAATATCATATTTAATTAATATATGTAATTCATATTTGTACGTAGTTTTCGTTGTATTTTTGTCGAGCTGGTTCTTCAAATAGAAGATGCAATTATGTTTGAGCTATGTCCTGGTTTCAAAGTGTTCCAAATATAAGTATTTGCTATCAGAAGCCACGTTTCATAGTTTACTCTGGTTTAGCTACCAAGTAAAACGTTGTCGATGTTAAAAATGAGGAAATAGGATAGGCAGATGTCACATTTTTATTAAACACTTCCACTTTCTCTCGTCCTTGTCATTTTCGAAAGAGATGTACTTTTGTATTTGATTAGCCGTTTTCTATCGCTGTTTTTGTAATATATCTTCTTGTGCGACACGGGCCACATTCAAATTTAATCAGATAACAGTATTTTTCTATAAATATAGAAAATCATTTGTACGAGCTACAAGTGATGACAGATGTTACATTCACTTCAAATTATATTATTCCTTTTCTTACCCATCTGATGAATATAAATTGAATTTGTTACACAAGAGCAATAAATTATCGAGAAGTTTGTCTGTTTTATGTTTTTCATTTGCGTCGATATTTCATTAACATATGTAAGGATATCTTGGTAGTTTGTTTTGATTTTTGTAATTGGTTTTACTATGGTTTGGCTGTTCTATGTTGCTGTTATCATCAAATGTCTGCAATGTATTGAATATAACTGGTGTTGATCAAGTTTTGTTTCAAACAATTTTCGAGAAATAAAATGAACGTTAAAGTATAACAATCTGCATGTTGATAATGCATGTCAAAAGGGTGAGTGACAAACAAGGTTTGTTTAGCACGCATGGTTGTGATTTCTGCCTACTTACTTTGGAAACGCTCTTCAGCCCATTACATATTTCTTTGGAAAACAATTCGCAAATTAAGTTGTTTTGTTTCTTTAACACAGTCGCTGCAATATATATTTACGATGCATTTCGTTCATATTTAATCATAATAACATACTTACCACACTATGTGTATCGGCGGTTGCCACAAAAAATGACGTTTTAAAGGAAAGGAATAAGCTAGATGGAGTGATGTACTGGAACTTCAGACACTCAAGGAAAGACGATCTTTAAGGTGTTACTTCAAACAGCGGGAAACATGGCCACTCTGGGTAAACTCATGTGGTAAAGGTCCCATGTTTAACGTTTACGTCTTTTGAAAATTCGCACATTTAACAAAATTGTATTTGTGCCATTTTTGCAATTTAAAAAATAGAAAATTTCAAAAGTTTTTTAATTACGATATTTTAATTCTCGTCATCACGGGTTTTGATTCTCTGAATCCATGCTTGTAGGGCCAGTAGATCATGCCAAGCATGATAAAAAACTTTTTTAATGCAAATAATTTGTCGGTATGCCATTTTGGAAATACTTCCCATACGCTAACTCTAATAATCTTGCCCAGTTAGAAAATTCCGATATGACAAATACGGTATACACGGTGATGTGGTATCGTAATATGACACGTCTGTTCTTCAAATGACGAGTGATAGCATTCCTTATTTTAACTCACAACAGTATTTCGATGGCTTTGTCAAATTATGCTTGTCACATTAAGTCAATCTTGACGGATGTAGCATGATAGAAGGGTTAAACCCATTCTGGGCACCGGGTACGACCAAAAAGCAGTGGTCCGAGATAACGCTCTTGTAATTGTCATTTTTTATTTTCTCTTTGTACCTTGTAATTCAATTAAACATAGAAAAATCCCTACCATTGTATTAGAAACCAATATATAACACCTGTTCTGATGTTGATAACTTTACAATCGGGCATCGTACTAACACTTAAACTAGAGCTACGGTCAAAATTTTCTTTCACTTCCATATCAGATGACGTGTTCTTTCTTCTTTTGGCCCACAAATACACTTTTCTATAAGAATACCGCATCAGTCCTGGTACAGGAAACTTGAAGGTTGGAAAGAATTTAGAAACATCCCTTACTGAAGGAAAAATACTGACGGAGATAAGTCAGATGTCAGTGAGCTCTCAATTTGCTTTTGGCCTACTAGTTTGACCAAACTTAATCACCTTCAAAGGAAGTATCACAAATGTCTTCGGAAAAAGACTTCAATACAAAAACTATGGCGTTGCGGAGGATGAGAAACTGTAGCAGAGTTACAAAAATAGTTAACATTACATAATGTTTCAAACTGAAACACTGGGTACGTGTAAAACAACAGCAAAAGTGTGAGTTTAATCAAATCATCTGAAAATGAGAGATGTTATGAAATAGGTCGCCCAAAGGACGTGCCAACATGGAAAGATATCATAAAAATGGTGAGTACAGAAAATTGAATATTTTGTAAAATGGGGTGCCCGAAAATAAAGTAAAGACTTAAAGTTCCTTGCATTATTTTTACTTCATATTTCCTGGCAATCTTTTTGTCTTGTCTGCCATTCTTTGACAGGATTGTTTCCAAGGCGATCTCTCGGAATCGTTTTCTCGCAAAAATCTTCCAGGGCGCCCCCCGATATCAAAGAGTCCACACCAAACACAAAATGAATGTTATCTCCAACCTCATTTCTACCGCTGGCTGCGCTGTGCTGCGCAGCTGGAAGTATCAATGATCAGACTATTATACAGCACTGAAAGGAATGCTAGAAAAAAGTCTTTGGGGTCTGATGGTTTGTTGTTGAAGTTTTCCTGTTGTTTTCCCTGGGAATACATGAAAGTGTTTAGCAGGTTCAGCATTGAACGGCGGGCGGAAAACAGGTGCATTATTCATGTCACAAAGACTTGCAATGATATCTCTGCGCTTAAAGAATAGCAATAAATCCAAGCTGAAGTGAATTACTGGAGACAATGTGACACTTTCAAATAATGATTACAAAAAGTAACCTACATTCTTTTAAATAGACGTGTTCTCCATTGACAATGTACAAAGATCAAACGCTCAGGTAAAAGGATGAGCATTCTTGGCTTATTTATGATAGTTTGCAGTTAAAGTTTATGCGATCATGTTCGTCTTGGATAACGGCGCTCTCTAAGTACTT
The DNA here is from genome assembly GCA_001465055.1 of Ptychodera flava. Taxonomy (NCBI): domain Eukaryota; kingdom Metazoa; phylum Hemichordata; class Enteropneusta; family Ptychoderidae; genus Ptychodera; species Ptychodera flava. Next base: position 129,564 of record LD344105.1, on the reverse strand, counting down.
TTTAAAAGTAATGGAATTTTTTTATAAATGCAGCAACTGACAATGAATGACAAAAATGATAAGGCAATTTGGGTAAGGGACAAACACTGGAGTGAAAAAATGAATCAGACGTACAAACGGATAGAGTGAACTTTTGTAACGATGAAAATAAATGCTGTTTATTGAATGCGGAGGGTAAAATAAATGCACTAGCAAAACTACTATATTGATGGTCATTAAAAAAGGTTACGTCCCACTGTCACTTGATCATAGTCAAAATATTAGGTATTTCACAAAATCTTGAAAGTGTAATTGGCATTCCAGATAAAGTAAGAACGAAAAATTCACTATCTCATAATTTGTGACAAAAGAGGAATACAAAATACCAAATTTTTGAAAATGGTTATGAAGAAGGGGGAGTAAAGCATGTTGCATTCGAATCACAAACTCAAAGTTATCAATGCAATTTGGTTAAAAGACTTGTCAAGGTTAAATTAATCGATTTTCTAATTTAGGTAATGAAATAGAATGAAGGATAATTATCAAAATTTGAACATTTTAGGAGAGCAGATAAGCGCAGTTTGACCCTTTTTATATATATTAGATTTTGCCTTAAGTTAAAGTGTGAGAGATAGGTAAAAAGCCTTGTGAGGATGGTACATCGCGGCCAATTAGAATGTTACTTGGAAATATGAAAATCCTATCTTTTTTAAAATTCTATTAAGCTACAGTGGTTTGCTTTGACGCATTGGCATCAGACGAACTAGACATATTGTCTAAATCGAGGTGTTTTCAACACTGTCTGGCATAACTATCAGCTAGGCGGTATTATCAGTCAATTGCAAAGAAATAAACCCTCCAAAAGTTGAAACATTGTCTAGCAGGTGGTCAGACATAGTCAAATAACACAACCACACATATCCACGCACGGCCCGCTGTCTAGAACGTATCACTTGCCTGTCAAATATAAGGCTTTTCGCATTGGCAAACTTTTGAACTGACAACATACACACATGCATCGTTAATAACCAAGTATTTTCCTCAATATACAAAACTTCATTACGACGGAACTACAACTCAGATTGCTGGTATATAGCCTAAGATAGCAGACGTGGTGTGTGTGGATCGGGTGGTGTTATTTTGACTACGCCTGACTTCCTCCTAAAAGTGTTTCAACTTTTGCAGAGTTGATTACTTTATATTACCGCTCAGCTGATAATTGCACCTGACAGTGTTGGCAACATCTCGATTTAGACAACATGTCTAGTTCGTCTAATGCCAACGGGTCAACGCAATCCACTGTAATAAGTCTTTTGTCAAATCGCGTTTCAATTTATTGATGTCCGCATGGCCATTTGCCGTGTTGAAAAGAAAACTGTAAATTCTATCCAAAATCCTAATTTCTATTTGAGTTTAGGTGTGGTATATTGGGATTCCCCTGACGTAAATTAAATGATAGATACCTCGAAACAGCCAATCAGATTGAATCAAAAATTAACAGTGACAAGGAGGAGATTGACATATCACTTATTTGAACAAAATTATATTTCCCTTTGTCAATGCTTTTCAAACGAGGTCCTTAATTGCACTGAACTTCTGTAGCTTTCAAATATGCCTTCTCCTTCTAACCAAATAGTAGGTAGCAACATGATGAATGATCATCAGAAACGCGAATTTCACGGCGTTTTTACAGAGGGATACCGAACCAATCACAAACGTTTGTGGCATACTCCGCGTGTTGAATATGTGTTAAAAGTTTTGCTACTTTCCTTTTCTTGGCTACCCCTGTCCCACACCAAAGTTACATACCTACGCGCAGCAAGCTCGGTCAGTAGTTAAAGTTATAAACTAAATCAACTGCTCTGAGACACTATTAAATTGTAATACTACTAGTTTTCATCGGAGAATGATGATTTATATAACGAGGTAACAAGAGAATGCGTTCATATCAGCAAGCGTGGTGTGTTTGGATCTGATGGTGGTGTCATTTGTTTTTACTAAAAGTCTGACCTCCTGCCAGACAATGTTCCAACTTTCGTAGAGTTGTTTTTTTGGTGGTTGGCTAATATTACCACTCTGCAGCAGATGATCACAGCTGAGTGCTGGCAACTCAATTAAGACAGCCAATGGTTCAACATTAAACTCAAGTTGAACAACTTAACAGTCCCGATGTTGAATATCTTGACCGGCATGATATTTCAAGATGGGACAAATTACTGTGGCCGAATAAAATTATTTAAATCAATCTTCTGAAATATTTACCATTTACTTGTTCCGTCGTCACGGTAACAAGGTACGCAACTAGCACTTGGATTGTACTTCAATGATAGACCTCGGCGCGTTGATAAACTTCATATATCAATTTTGCCACCGGAGTAGTTGTATTGGCATGCTGTGCTCTAACGGCAGAACAAATGAACAATTCAATCATGTCAATCCTTTCATTTCTATCAGAAATACTTCCAGAAAAAGTAGAGGAATAGGCGAATTCATAATGAGGTTGCGAATTCCAGTATTTTTTCAATTTTTTGTTGTTGATTGCATTATTGTTTGTGATTATTTTGAAGTTTGTTGTTCGTTGATATCTAGGTGTGGGCGTTTTGTTGTTGTTGTTGTTGTTGTTGCCTTGTTAGATGCAGAGAATTGGAGAAAGAACCTCACATTTTGGTACAGAATTTCTACTGCTGCAGTCTGGTTGTGCCTAGCGGTCTTTGTAATGGCGACCTTAAGCAAATGATACCCACACTTTTCCAGGGTCACAATTATAAAATCCTCCTATAGAAAGCACGTATATTCCAGGTCTCAACATACATAAACCAGGTTACCAATATTATAAACCCTATTTATGATGATTTTGTGAAACTTTTGATTGGACAAGACGAACGTATATGATTTAAACTTTACCTTAAATATGTTATGTATTTTCGAATATATAGGTCAATAGTTTACTTCGTATTTTCAACTACTTTAATGAAAATGTATTATTGGACTTGTTACTTTTATTTTACATGTAGATTTATTTAATTAAAAAGGAAAACAATCTTTTGAAAAAGATGATGGTAACACTGCCTGCATATGTACTTTACGCGTATTTCAATTATACTGCATATATGTTCTTTAATTTAGTTATAATTAAACTTTCCTCTTTCTTCACATTGCATCATTCGTTTTTGTCAGCGAGGACGCTTGTTGAGGTACTTGTCTGAAACTCACACACAAAGTTGTCGGTTGCAAAAAAAGCGACAGTTCCTTTACTGTTGTCTGTTCATAAATAAGTCAGGATTGGTTTTTGCCTCATTGATTAGGGATATCAATTATTCGTGAAGGATGGAAAACATTTATCACCTTCTCTAAAACAAAGCAAAACAAATTTTCTCCAAAACATTTTGGCATGCCTTAAACGGTAAAAATTTAGCTGTCATTCGCATCAACCAAACGTCCAAGGTAAACCCGCAACAGAGAGTAACAATAGAATACTATTGGAAAATTTCGCATTTCTTGACAAATTTAAGAGTGTACAAACATATATTAAAGTTGATATAACTTTTAAAATTTAGAGGGAGATATAACATACAAAGAAAAAAAACAAACGGAAATGGAAACTTCAAATGAAAGGAGCATTTTCAAACCTGCTGTCGTCTGGCATTTGTAAAGAATACAATGAATCGTATTACTGTCTTCAGTCAGAACAGAAAGCTGATAATCAGGGTAAGCAACCATCGCTCTGACGATTGTGATTCTATTTTTCTTTGAAAGTGTGGTGTTCGGGAAAGTGTGGGATCTTTGTACGAACACATCAATTTTAATCTCATTTATTCTGCGGCAAACTACAATTTTTTTCCATCTAGCCCATTAAAAAGGTTATGTCCTCTACTTCAAAAACACATTTTATGGAAATAACGGGCGACGCGCTGACCATTAACGTTTATTTATGGGCGAGGGCGAGAGGAAAGCCAAAAATTAACGGGCGAGGGTTTCCAAGCCCGTTAATTTTGGCTTTCCTCGAGACCACGCCCGTAAGTAAACGTTAATGGTCAGGACGGAGTCGTTATTTCCATTATATTATCAACGAACCCAAGAAAACCGTCAAAATTTGCGAAAATTTCCCAAGCAAACGACAACTGGGCCCCGGAACTGAGCAATAAGCGACGCACTGTCACGAGTGCTGTAAAAATCAGAAAAATTTAGCAAAGCAGGAGATGTTTTCAGAAAAAAGTATCTCAACTTGGTCCACAAGTGCTCCATTTTATTTTGTGACTGATTATGATTCACGGTTCAGCTGTAAAGTTACGATTCTTTGAGTTGTTAATCTTATTATTCATATTCACGGGCATATAAACAAATGATTGCTGTGTATTTGTGGTCAGTCATGTAGTTCAGCTAGATCAATCAAAATGCGACGGGCAGGGTATGGTAATGTAATCATGCATATGAGTTCTTTATTATTGACGTAAATGGTGCATACAGTATTATTATCAGAGAGCTCAAAGGCACCAATAACCGTCAGCTAGTCTGCAAATGCAGGCGGAAAAAAAACATTTTCAGGTGGCCACGTACTCTACCATAGATGATGGACCTGTATCGTTGACATGTGGATCATAGTTACTTGATAAAATAGTGGGTTTGGATTTTCCATCTCGATGGTATTGGTTTGTTTTTGTATTAGGAGTGGTATTCAGTATGAAAGTAGACGCTCACAAGACTCGAGTCCATTTCAGCTAGATATGTTTACTTAAAAGAGGCGAAGTCCACAGTTACCCTGCCAAAGATGAAGTTTCGAACATGCCCTAATACGCCTCGGTGTGTATCTTATATTTTATGACCGGGCGGGTTGGTTGTGTTACAACAGAGAGGGGGTGAATTTACGGATTTCTTTTGAAACAAATTTATCTAAAACCAATGACTTAGTTCTCAATTTAATATCGAGAATAAGCTTATTAAAATTACAAAAAACAGTGTAATGCTATTATATTTGCAACACTTCACATCCTATTGTGTTATAATCTTTATTTGACACCTGTGTAGGCACAGAGACAAGAAGTCAAAAGTAGCTCGTTCACAGGTATTCAAAACGTTTATACCGGCTGAGAGCTTAAATTCGATTTCCAGCCAAGTCTTACTTACTTTAGCTGCCTTGTTGGCTGATTTAAGCTGCCTTACCGGATTTATAGCTAAATTACCCTTTCTAGAAAAGTCTAGCTTTATAACAACATAATCATAATTACGCAGAAATTTAGGCCAGTTTTTGTCTAACATGCATACGTATTTTCACAACATTTGTGGAAAGGTTTCAAATAAGATGTAAATACGAGTGCCAAAAAACTACGTGTATTGGAAACGAAACAATTTTCTGCAATTTTACGCGAAACGTCATTGAGAAAAACAACCTCATTATCATAGTTGGTAGGCTGTAACATTGTGCAATGGACTTAATAATTGACAACAGACGTGGTCCTATCTTGCATTAAACATGAATTAACAATAAAGGGCAAAATTTTGAACGGTAAGTCTGTATACAAGAAATTCGAGGTAACTCATTCCGTGATGTTGGCATAACCATCTTTGGTACATGTACTCGCGCATTCATGGAATTGACTTTGGAAGGTGATTGATTTTTGAGGGTAAGTTCACCAAGGATGATTTTGACATATGTGCTAGCTTTATGGTCACTTACCCCGGAGAAGCTATTTTCTTCATTTATAAGTCGTGCGATTTTTTACAAAAACCGATAACAATAGTACAGGAAGTTGCCCATGTAATTTGAATCATGGGAAAAAAGCTCCAGGTTTGGAGCTCGCATCATGTGATATGGAAGGGACCATCTTCGGACGGGTATGGCCCGCATTGTCCACTCAAAGCAACATAGTACTAAACAGCAACACAAAATCTAACAGTGTACAGTTTATTACAAGTGATTCATCGTTTATGCAAGGATACTCAGTATAAACAAAAGTTATGTAAACACGCACAGCCTGTCTTTAGCGTAGGTTAGTGGACAATGCCATACCCGTAGGAAAATGGTCCCTTCCATATCACGTGATGCAAGCTCCAACCCTGGAGCTTTTTTCCCCTGATTCAAATTAAATGGGCAATTTCTGTACTATTTTTATCCGTTTTTGTAAAAAATCGCCTGAGTTATAAATGGCGAAAATACCTTTTCCGGGGTAGGTGACCACAAAGCTAGCACATATGTAAAAATCATCCTTGGTGAACTTCCCCTTTTTAACGCTTGGTCAGGGATCGAAATAAGCGGTAGTCCAACGTCCACAGACTACCAACTTTTCCTTGGGGTTACCAAAATCCATAAAATGGTAGCCTGCACGGGCTACCAAAGACCAGAACATAAAATTCAGTTAGTACTTGGCGTGCCATGTCCGGTCCGTCACTTTGGGATGAGCTAAACGCAGTCAAATCCAGTCTGAAACAGAAAGGCCAGACTATGACTTTGTTATGCAAATTACAAAGACAACCGTGGGGTGGAAGTTTGCAACAAGGTTTCAATATCTCAAATGATGTACTTGGATGACTGGCACAGAAAATGATGGCCAATGAAAACGCATTTTCATTTATTTCGATCATAATGTATCAATCACGGATAATATGCCTGCTCCCTACAGAAAGTCCATGGTCTTTTTCTAGCACTGCTACAGTATGTCTAGTCTCGATGTGCTGAGAAGGTAATGGTCGTTATCATGACGACTATCATAATTTTCATACAACTCTGAGAATGAAACGAGTTGTCAATAGGTCACCAAACTTTTGAGTATCACCGTTGTCCTAAGGCCAGATAGACCGTATATGGTCACCCGTGCATCATTTCAGAACCTGCGCGTCATGGCATTTTTAGGGGGATACATACTAATCAGTACAGCTATCCTTGATATCCTTGTATGCATGTCAAAAAATGCTAAACAGAAAAGGGAAGTATTATGCAGCCAGTGATAAAATACAATAGCTGTTGCATCAGTGCCAAACCAGCATTGTTAAGAATAAAAAGGAAAAAAGAAAACCGCGTCGCCGCATCACTTTTGCTGAATGCCAAGGACCGGAAACAATTTCTTTTGGGGGGGGGCTTATACCTGTTTCCTTTGGGTATTGGGTAAGTATTCACGTAAAATGACTAAAAAATTCAGCTTCAGGGGCAGAATCTTGAAAACTTGCTTTTATTGTCTGGTAAATGAAAAACAATTTCCCTAAACTGAAATATGCATGGGCTACCAGCAATTGTCACTGGGCTACCAACTTCCGAAAATGGTAGCCCTAGTGAACTATCAGGGAAAAAGTCAATTTCGAGCCCTTTTGATTCATTGTGCCTATACAACTTATAATTGACTTGCTCATTTGAAAGTTAGTGCACAATGTATTTCAATATGAGACGCCAGATGTAGAATCTACCAGACACGCACGACGATCATCATGGTACGTAAATGGCATTCAACTAAAAGGCTTGACAGTGAAACTTTGGTCCATTCAAATGGCAGTGGTGGCAATACAAAAACAAAAACAAACGAAAATTTTGAAGCAGCTACTATTGGTGAAAACCACATCATTGTTGTAAAAACACCTCTAAAGCAAAAGACTTTAATGTTCGAATCACACAACACCGTTGAGGACAACTGTGACCAAAATCCATTCTCCTGGTATTCTTACGAGGCAAAAACCAAGTTGTTTTGTCTCCGCATTGATGACTGAAAGCCTGGTCCTTTTAAACGTCATCTCACAGAACAGCAACATGCATTGAATTTAAACGCAGTGGTTCAATACGTCAGGTATCCCCATTCGAATGTGAGCATGCTGAGGAACTCGGAAATAATCGTACTGTTGTTATTGTTACTCATTAACGGTCTTCTTGGTGCAAACTGAAGCAGGAGCTTAACCCCTGTACCAGCTGAAAAATGTTAATCTTAACGAGGTATATAAACATAAGAAGTGAAGTCTTCCGCTTCGAAGTATAACTTTATGTGGTACCTTTGGCCATCGACCGGAATACACACTTGGTCTGATGAGAGAACTACTAGTAAATTGGTATAATTCAAGTCTAAGCCATGAGCGAGGGGCTTCCCAAGGGTGTCACACGGTATACACATCAAACAAGCCTATTAAAGTCTCCTTTTCTCTCTTCCCATCGGGAATGAAGAAAAGCAGCCCGGTAAGTTCGCCACAATCAGTGCGTGCGTAGTAATACACACGTATATGCTTTCCCCTACGTTGATTGGCTAATGCAAAGACTTGTGATACTGGACCTATGACGCTCCCAACAGATGCAGACTACGTTGTTGTAGAGAGATACTGTTGATACCCGTGTTTTGAATTGCACTGTATTCGCACAGAAGAGAGAGCAAGCTATAGTCTACGCATTTAGAATACCACCATAAACAGTCTACAAAAAGCGTCCACCCGAATACAGGTATAGTCTTGACTTTCAGGTGAGTTTTGTTGCTTGTCTAAAACATACTAAGATTTTTACCAGCTTCCTGGTATTGAGGGTAGATGCGTATTTCAAGTTGGAGGGGGGTCCAGGCAGGGTGTCTTGGTAGTTTCCTTGATGCCAATGAGTGCGTCTATTTGTCTGTGATCAAGGCATTCTTGAAGTATTTTTGTCACACCGATAACAGTGAGTGAGAATTGAAATTATGTTACAAGTTTGTAACAAGTAGAATTATTAATTGTAAAGAAAAAGCGCTCGGAAATCACGTGCAGTAAATTGTCCAACGTCACATATCAGGCGGGATAAATTATATTATTCAGCTCTAAAGGGAAAAATATGAGTTATGAACATAAATTCTTAACAGCGTACGTACGCGGTGTATCGGCAAATCGTTTACCCAAGGATTCCTGGCACACAGCTGCTAATGCTGCTGATATTCCTTGCATGTGAAGAACTTTAATTTATTTATATTTATAAACGTTGTAAACTTTAATTCGATTGACATAAAATTACGGAGAACGTTGAACAACATTGTAAGCAATCATATTTTCAGATTTGGCTTCAAATTGTAACGTAATTATGATCGTATGTTAAATGATCGTGTTTGCTATTCGAAACACGGTATTTTCCTTCGACAGAGACATGGGAGGACTCATTGTCTGTATGACCACATTAAGAGTCCCAGAAACATTTCAGAAATCTGGGAAAATTATTTTCAAATCCGTGAATTTATATGATCTGCAGCTCATACCCGAACGTGTACTGCCTAAGGTCACATTATCGTGTATTCATTTAAAACTTCAATCATAACATTTATTATTTCATTTTCGGACACAATTTTAATTGGCAACCATGGCCTATTCAGCTTAAATTGTTCCAAGTCATCTTCAATATGTTTAATTGGTGAACTCGTCAGGTTAGTCGTGTAGTTGTATTATAAATGTGTATGTATATTTTATCCAAATACTTCGTGAAATATGGCGTCCACTGTTCTAGTGATACGTAAACACGTTCATGATTTTTGCGTCAAAATGAAAAAATGCTGCATCAACATACCGACGACAGTTTACCCACGGGTCACAAACGTTTGATGAAGTTAGTCTCAAAACCAGCACGATGGCACTAAAGTTCTATTAGACCGGATTTAATGTAAGTTCTTTTGAAAAAGCCAAGTGGAAAATTCTCGAGCATGACATATGTAGAAGCGGACTCTCTGCCAATCATTCAGTGTAATGCTATGAGAAGTCGAGTTCACCGATCTTCGAGTTCGCGTACATCCATAATTGGACACTTTACTATCCTCCAGAGCGGTCATTTGACAACTCCCTCACACTTTGCTTTTTTATTTGTATTGAACAATGTAATCGCTGACGTTTGCAAACTGTCATAGTAACTTTTGTCGACTTTGACAGAGGCTAATTAAATAGAAACGTGACGCGCGTACGAAATACTCAACCCTTGTTCGATTGCACGCCTCTGCAGTTTTACAGTGACCACCGTGGGAACTTTGCTTCAGTCGGTTGACCGTTTGATACACACTTACGCTTGAGTAGGCAGATATAATAGTCCTCGCCAATGAAAGTCTGAGTAAATGTTGATGTCTTGCCAGTTGCACCAATATCAAAAATGAAACATCCAAAATCATATTTTACGGAAAGGTGTTTGCAGTACACAAATATTTTGAATCGGATCAGACTGTGAGATGTTATAGGCTGTAGTAAGTTTCTTGACAAATCAATAATAGTACTGTCTGTACAAAAACGAGCAAAATTACAAAACAGCTAGCATTCCTTTTGAGTTTGAGTAGCCAATTTTACTGCAAGTTGTTGATAGAAATATCGTGAAATGTGATCTTTTCTCATCAAATTACTTCAATCCTTGCATGAAAATGATTATCTGTTAAGGTTAAAAAAATCAAAAGTCAAATGACAAATCATATTATTGATATCGACTATTACATGCAGAGGATGGTCACTGTTTTTTGTGCATGAGATTAAGTAGAGTCACTTTTTTCTTGCAAACACTTTTGAAGAGTCGCAACTTTGCGCTAAGAGTCATTTTGAAAAACACCGTCCCCCTGTAATTTATGTCCAGTCCTGAAATCTGCCACATTCAGTGGGTTGCGGACTAGTAAGCACGTGTATGCTATCCGTTTCGTTCATTGGATACTAAAAATAATGCAAACACTCTTGATGCTAGAGCTATGACACTCCCACGATGAATTGTACATGCACTGCGTTGTTGTGCAGAGAAAGTATTGACACTCGTGTTTTGAATTGTACTGCTATTTATACAGAAAAGAGCGCAAGATATACAGTACACATTTCGAATACCACCATAAACAGTGTATAACAAGCATTCTTTAGAATACAGGTACTGTTTTGACTTCCAGGTGAGTTTTGTTTCTCGGTTTTCGGTCTACTTTCCCGTTTTAAATGTAATTCACAAAATTCACTGCTACTCAATTTAGAAGAATACTCATAAGGCTGCAATCTTATCTTTTGATTTGTTGACATTCATGTCAGTAAATATCATTTTTTTTCTTTAGTTGTGCCAATAAGCAGAGTCATTTTGTCAGACTTGTCCTCTAAAGCACACTAAGATTTTTACCAGTTTCCTGGTTCTAAGGAAAGATGCGTATTCTAAGTTGGGGGGGGGCAGGCAGTGTGTCTTGGTAGTTTCCTTGATGGTGCGTCAGTTTGCCTGTGATGAAGATTCTGAAAATATTTTGGTAAATGACTAACAATGGAACTTCTGTGCAAGTCCATTATTCGACGTCACGTATGAGGCGGAAACATATTTATCCAAATCGAAGTTTGGAAAACTGTTAAATACGATTGCAAATTTCTAAAAATCGTCTGTCAGCACTTTAAATCATTACCCAGGGATTTATCGCACACAGCTGCTAATGTTTGTGTCATTCTTTACATGTGAAGTACTTTCAATGTTTATACCTATGAATCTTGTAAAATACCACTTACACGAAATTACAGAAAATGTCGGACACCATCGTAAGTAAGCATATTTTAGCACATCTGTAATATTTAGATTTTGTATAGAACTTGTTCCACATTTTAATGAAATTACGTGTAATATGATCATATGTGCTATACTAAAATAGTCTTTTCGTTTAACGAATCGACGTCCACCCATTTAGACGCTCGGAGACATTGGAGGGCACATTTTCTTTTTGACCGCATTTGGATTCACACATACATTTTCAAAATTTAGGAAAAATGTTTTCAAATCCATGAATCGGTACGATCTACAGCTTATACCCGAACGTCTACTGCCTAAGGTTACATTATCGTGTATTAATTTGAAAGTGCAATCATAAAATATCTAATTTTCCGACGAAATTTCGCACCAGCAATCATTGTCTAACAGTTTTGATTTTTTCGATGTCGCCTTCAATATGTTCAATTGGTGTCCTTCCTAGGTTGGTCATGTCGTTGTGTTGGGAACTTGTATATTATGAATGTTTTATCAAAATCCATCACAAGTGTGCTGGTTATACGTTAATACGGTCATGATTTTTGCGTACAAAATGCAAAAAATGCTGATTCACCATTTGGACGACAGTTTATCTACCGGGCATAAACGTTTGATGAAGTTACTCTCGAAACCGGGCACGGTGACACTTAAGTTCTATTAGACTGCGATATGATGAATGTAATTTATTTCGAACAAGCCATGTGGAAAATTCATGGGCATGACAAATGTAGGAGCGGAGCTTCTGCCAATCTTGGAGTGTAATCCTATGAGAAGTCGAGTTCACCGATCCGCCATTCCGCGTAATTCCATAAATGAAAACATTACTGTCCTCCCAGAGCAGTCATTTGAAACCTCGCCGACACTTTGCTTTTTATTTGCATTAAACATTGTTATCGCTGCCGTTTACCACTGTCATAGTAACTTTTGTCGACGTTGACAGAGGTTAAGTACATAGAAACATGACTCGTATACGTAATACTCTACCATTATTCTACTATACGACTATTCTATTTTTAGTTGTAACCTTTGAAACTCCACTCCGGTCGGTTGATCGTTGATACATGTGCTTACACTTTAGTAAATAGAGACAAAAGTCCTCGCAACTGATGTCAGAGGCCGAACGCATTGACAGAGTAAGCTATATTCACTAATGCACGCTGAAAGGTATGCTATACACTCGTCTAATTGAAAAATTCATTCAATATTCAAATGAGCTAATAATCGGAATCTCATGCCGATAAGACTTCCAGTATATCTTAAACCAAAGTATGATCAATTGCTTTGAGAGAGCCGGCCAATCTCGGTGAATTAAGTGTAGGTATATGGCCTGATAAATAAATTCGGAAAAGGTTTAGGATAGTAAGGTTACAAATAAGGCAGATCGGTTTACCAAAAACACACACTTTCAGCATAGCTAAACCTACGTATGGTCAATGGTTTTGAAAGATCCTATCAATCTCTGTTCTTTAAGTGTTGATATATGGCCTGATTAAATAAATTTGAAAAAAAAAACCGTTTAGGGTGGTATGGTTATAAGTAAGGCAGATCGGTTTACCTAAACCACACATTTTTTATCTGGGCCTATTAGTCTCCTTCCAATTTTGTAAATTGATTTAAAAATATGTAATTCAGATATTCCAGACTTCCGTGTACTTTGCAATGGATGAAACCTCTGGCGGTGTGCACAGAAAGAAAAACTACAGGGTTCTCGTTGGATTTGCGGCTCTGTTATTGGTCGCTGCTCTTGCAGGCGTGGGTTATGTGGTGTACAAGTACGGTATATTACCATACAGTCAAGGAACCTCCGATGACAAGGGTATGTATGACCAAAATAAAATCCGCTTTAGCTAATAATGTTTGCAAAATCTAATTGTACAAAACACATTCCATCGACATAGCCTTGTGACTACGGTATCTGCTAAAGTGCGGGCTGCGGGTTGCGGGTTGCGGGCTGCGGGCTGCGGGTTTTTAAAATTATGGCTAGCTTTCTAATATATGTAATATGGCATTTAGTATA
>LD344105.1:61062-115106 GCA_001465055.1 Ptychodera flava | reverse complement strand
CTCCCAGTTCATCTCTGCTGTCAACGATCCGAAACTTACTTTTAAACTATATATATGCATTTCGAAAGCTTCGATCGGCAGTGCGCTGTGCAACGGCGAATGTCGGACGTTGGTGGCGCTTTACCAGATATAAGCTGGAATAACGGCATTATTCAAGAAGTTCACGGCTTTTATTCCATAAACAAATACATCTAGATACTATTTTAGCATTTATTCTAACTACTAGCGAAAATGATACCGAAAATCACGCATTTTTTTATGCCCGCAACCCGCAGCCCGCAGCCCGCAACCCGCAAAATAGCGCATCCGTGTGACTACGATACCGGCTCTGAAAACAGAATATCCAATCACTTGCTAACAGCTTATTTATGACGTTCCAACTGTACGAGACACGGTGGCATCCAACGTATTTCCCTTACTTATATTCATCATTTATAACAAGTTTATTCATTTCGCCTTATTCACTAAAGGTTCCAGTCTAGTTGAGAGTGAATTGTCAACCGAAAACCCAAATAACAATTCAACGAAGCCGGAAATGGGAACGCCACCGACCACGGCTGTTGAACACTCTACTGCTGCGCCCAATGTAGACCCTTTGACTTACATTAGTGGTATGTATTCAACTTATTTGAAATTCCTATGAAATGGCAATTGCGGCCTACTGGTAATTGACAAACCAATACCCAGACTTTGCATTAAATAGTGTGTCAAAACTTTTCAACTTGTCATTTTGCTGGAAATTTTTCTATTGACAATTTGCATTTTATTTCACTTTGAGGGACAGTCGCTATAAATATTTTCGGTATTTTAGTCTTACAACTATTTTTTCTTCTTATTTTATGTGAAGTATGGTGTTATAAAAATAATAAGCCCCACGAATACAACAAGCTACGTACAATATGCATTGTTTGGTATGGGTAACGTGTTCCATTCAGGGCTTATATTGAGTTGTTATGGATGCTATTGGGTGTTGTGTATACACAAAAACTGTTCCTTTGTAATGTATTTCCGCATACTTTTGGAGTAGAACAAGAAGCACTTTTTCCAAACATGCCGATAATAATGAGAACTACATAAAAAGTTGCAGTTTTTGAATTTAATGTAACTTCTCTTTGTGCATAGTACATACATTGTGTTCTAGTTCTTCATTCAGCATGTGACAAAATTGAAGTCTGTCGTTTTTATCGTTGGATTACTTTACGACTTGTATCATGTGTGTTGTCGTAGGTACGACAAGTTGGTTAACCTGGGGTCAATGGTCTTCATGTGACGTCACCTGTGGAGGCGGCAGCCAGACTCGTTCGAGGGAATGTTTTTCAACGAGGCCATCGGACAACAAGACGTGCACCGGCCAACCGCATCAGTACCGTGTGTGCTCAGAGTGGGACTGCCCAGGTCAGTGATTGATTGATTGATTGATTTATTCAGTATATAAGGCCTTTGGCCCTTAAATACAAAAGAATACATTACCATACATACCATCTTGAAAATATATTTACATCAGCAAAACTTTGTCTCGTTTTTGAAAAGCAAAATAAATAAATCTACTCAATTGATTTACTAAATAAACATTTTGTGATTCCATGAGTAATAAGTAAAACTTATAACGGACTGGAGGATCATAAAAATACAATGGAATGAACCTTTGCCTTAACTCAGTGTACACCGGGCAAAATAAACACAGGTGGTATGTCTTCTATCTGGCCACTGTTACACACCAAGCAAACTTTGACAGCTGGCGTTTCAAAAGAAACATAGCTTTGCTTGCTTGAGCAGCTAATGTTTTCTGGGCGAGGTTCCATTCGCCACTACATGACAACATCAAACCCAGATATTTGTAAAAAGACACAACTTCAATCTTATGGTCATCTAAGTACCATTTATCATTTTTTTTTCAACTTACCACCCCGTCTAAAAACCACTATTTTGGTTTTCTGATAATTTACTTAATCAGTTATAGTCGCCAAAGATCTGTACAGCAATTCTACAACAGGTGGCCACTTTGCGTATTTGGTGTCAACGCTGACAGTGTTGTCCATAGCCCGCCAAGAAGTATACACACCAATGCGACCTCGCCAGAGCTCTATAGTTATACCCATGTCTTCTCCAATACTTGATTAACTTTTCTGTCGGGAAATTTTACCTAGGCAAGCCCTTGTTCCCGAACAATTCGTTCGATAATAACGAGCCCAAAAGCAGAGCTGCTGCTCATTTAAAATTCAAGATGGCGTATCAGGTCAGTGAAAAGTACAACACATGCAAAAAAGTGCTGATGCTGTGAACCATTTGTGCCTCGGCGAATATTGTTGTTAGGCTAAATAATTTATCATCTGAGAAGTCAGTAACTGGTCAAGTAAAAACGTAGGTGAGATTGTGAAGGTATTTAATCCACGATCTTGATGCGGACAATATTGAAATACTATGTACACCTCGTTTTGATCACGCGGGCGGCGTGGTCCTAGGCATCTTGCGAGCTCGATGATGTCATCAGTATATGCGTTCTCGGTCACGTGCACAACATAGAATTTGTAAAAACCCGCGTGGCATTTCAACTTGATCGGGCAATATTTGTATGTCACTGCAGCAGCACAAATCTGGCTTGTTCCTTCACCGAACAATATTTCACAATAAATGTACAGGAATAATGTGTAATTTCGAATGTAAAAATGGTTAAAAGTAATCATTACTCGGGCTTTCAAACTTTCAGACTGTACAAAAACCTGCAACTATGGACAACTGGACCCTTCCTGTTCCTTCTGTACCTGCAAGAACAGCAACATCACGGGAACAGTTTCTGAAATTTCTGGACGAAGAATTAAAAATGCTGTCATTTCCAGAGCAGAGTTTCCGCTGACACCAGTCGCTGTAACCGACCAAGATGGGTATTTTGTGGTCAGTGGTGCATGCACTGAGGAGACAACCTTCATCGTAACCAAAGAGACATACAAAGCTGTCAACGTTTTTGTTTCCTCACCCGAAACACCGGGAAATGTTCACATCGACATCATTTTAGAGAAATTTCGTAAGTATCAAATATTTCTCCGAATACTTCATAAACTCTGGTGATAAGCGAATATTTGATGATGTAATATGCTCGTTCCCTCATTTTGTTGTGGCGCAAGATCGCTAGGTGGCTATTTACTTAAATGTGAGTTTTCCGACGAACGTTAACCATTTTTGACAAACTTTGTACATTGCAAATCTTCTGTGCCACACAAATGCATGTCAATTTCTGTGTGATAAAGTCAAGTATGGCTGATAATTGTTACTTTTTGATATATCCGAATAACAGATAGACTGTTTGCAAGATATTTTACATATACCACGATTTGAACTAATTCGGGATAATTGGATCTTCATATTTTCCAATTTTTCAACACTGTTAAGTGCCCTATAGCTGAATGTTGCAATCATATAAATTACTCATAAAAACGAGTGTATAGCTTAGAAAGAAAAGCACATGAGCTTACATTTGCAGGTTAACCCGACATCGCTTCACTATCCAATGGCCACAAGTTATTTCCAATCGTGTAATATTTAGAGTAATTCAATTGATCCTTACCCGTATGTTTTTAATCAAACACAACTATTACTATGTTTCTACGCCTGTGTACATCATAGAAATGTACACTAACATGATAGCTTTTTTCTGAAGTTATCCAATACGAAAACAACATCCTCGTTGATTTACAACCCCGTTGCCAAGATTCCCTTATAGGGTTATACCAATACCGATAACTTTTAATGTTAATAGAAGACCATGATATAATGATTTGCATTGTGCACGTGATGTTTGCTTTTATCATTCTGCAAAATATTTCCACTTCATTTCAATCCTTTGCATTACTACATCTGACATGAAAATATCTTGTAAGCGTTGCTTCAAATATGATCTAACATTTTAAAGAAAGTCGGATATATTCAATTGCAAGTGTAATCTGTGTCATAAACAACCTTAATTATTTGAGGTAAATATTCTTCGTAAATCTAATTGCAGAAACACATCAAATGATACTAATTATTATTATACACCCACGTCTGTAACCTATGGAGTTTCTTCGTACAGTAAGTTTCGGTATCAGAAGACGCGGAGTCCAAAAACTTTGACGCGGAGTACGATAACTTTAGGTGTTATTGGACGCTATTTTGACCTTTGACCTCAAAACACCTTTACGTCAACGCGAGGAAAAAGAAGAGAATATTTTACATTTTTACAACAATTAATACTTCTTAACATTCAGTACTTTACAAAGAAAATCATGGTCAGTCCAAAACCGGTGAATTTAAGTGAAATTATGCTGCTGACGTAAAATTTCTACCACGCGCACTGCGCAGCGCGGGTTGAAATTTCATTTTGTGCGCTTAGCGGACGCACTGAACGCGTTCCAAGTCTGCTCGCGATTGCTCAGTGCAGAAGCATCCAAAAAAAAATAAACGCCTAAATTTAGACTTTTTTCAAGTAAAGTTGGACTAAAATGGTGTATAATAATAAGGTTATTCACAAAATACCGGGATTTATGTCCGAGTACATCGTACGCTACGGTATTGTCCTCGACGCTACGCGTCTCGGACAATACCTCCGCTGCACGATGTACTCGGACATAAATCCCGGTATTTTGTGAATAACCTTATATTATGAACACGATTGGAACGAATGTGGGATAATTGGATCTTTACATTTTTTCAAATTTCTCAAAAGTATTAGGTGACCTATAACTGAATACTGCGATATTACCAATTATTACATATGTACCACAGTTTACTCGCATCGAAGCGCGCGCGTACTATCGGTACTCGCACTGCAGTGCAATACCAAAAACATTATGCCATTTCTTTATGTTAATGAGTATTTACCAATTTTGACCCGGAACTATTTTTGTTTGTAAACACAAAAAATGTCGTCTACAAGATTTCATTTCACCTTGGTTCGATCATAGACCTTTTCTCGAGGGTCTATGGTTCGATGCCCGTTGTGGTAAAATGCATGACATTACCGATAAAAACTACGACAAAGAAAATTACATGTACTTATTATAGTGTGTGAGGATGATTTTTAATATCCAGAAGGGCAGTTTGTTTGTCAGCAAAGCAAAAACATTGACAACGGGCGGGCGACGTCTGTTTCTAGCTCCAGGGATACACGGTGGCCGCCGTACCACGGCGGCCATCATACCACAGTCGTTTTGTGGGCTATTCAGCTCTGGGACTATTCGCCCCATAGACGAGTGTACAGAAGCGAGAAACAATGAAAGTCTGGAAACAGAATGGCTATAAAAACCATGCCATGTCACATTCCGTGTCCGATTTCACTGTGAAAATTAGCAAGTTCATCTATCATGTAACCGTCGACCGTTCCCTATCATTCTCAAAATTCATACCTGGTACTTAATTTGCTTCAAAATGCTCGTTTCATGTGATTTTCGGCCGAATTCGACACACACATCGGTAAAACACAAGCGTGAGCAACATTCCGGTCACCTCACAGTGGACGTTGGGCACCTCCATTTTACTGACGTTAGCGCCGCGTACCCATGAGGGGTAACTGGAAGGTTGTTCATGCCTTATGTTTTTGCGAGGTGTCTTCTGAACTCGGCCGAAAATCACACGAAAATTCATACCTGATACTTCATCTGCTTACAAAATGCTCATTCCGTGTGATTTTCGGCCAAGTTCGAGAGAAACCTCGCCAAAACATTAGCGTGAGCAACATTCCAGTCATCACTAATGGATAGGCGGTGCCAACGTCAGTAAAGTGGAGGTACCCAAGAGGTGACCGGAATGTTGCTCACGCTTATGTTTTGACGATGTGTCCGTCGAATTCGGCCGAAAGTCACACGAAACGAGCGTTTTTGAAGCAAATCAAGTACCAGGTATGAATTTTGAGAATGATAGGGAACGATCGACGGTTACATGATAGATGAACTTGCTAATTTTCACAGTGAAATCGGACACGGAATGTGACATGGCGTGGTTTTTATAGCCATTCTGTTTCTAGACTTTCGTTGTTTCTCGCTTCTGTACACTCGTCTATAGGGCGAATAGTCCCAGAGCTGAATAGCCCACGAGGGACTGTGATCATACATCGAAACACACGTAACTGCGGGCGTAGCGGAGCCAATTAAACAGTTCACATTTTCAGAGACGTTTTTGCCAGTAGTTTTCTAACCGGACTTTCCCTCTTTACAATAGAAAGTCACTTTTGCATGCAGTTTATCCAGTGCTTGTGTGTCCTACACGCTATTGATAACAGTGAGCGCTTGTGAGCCACGGTGACCACTGAAATTTGATCGTTCGACAAGTTACGTTTGCCGTATCTTACTCTTAAAATTCCCGTAAGAATCTTCGTACTGTTATTTGTATCGATCATTTAGAAGAATTTCAAGCTCAAAATGTGAAAAAATCAAAAGCGTTCCATGTTCAAAGTTCTCTTCGTTTGGCTAACTGTGGCATGTTGCTACGTACGTGGTAGACTCTCGCCAGTCCCTTGTACTGCTTGGTCTCGCGTAGCTTCCGGTATTTATAGCTGGTACAAGCTAGTCTCGGTTACCCAGACTCCTCTGCGCTACCGGCGAAACGAGAGTCTCTCGTTTCGCCGGTAGCGCAGAGGAGTCTGGGTAACCGAGACTAGGTACAAACTCGTGCCTTCGGCACTCGACCTCGCGCCTTCGGCACTCGACCTCGCGCCTTCGGCGCTCGATCGCCTACGTTGGATTGCTACCGCACTTAATAAAGTGACTCCGGTCAAAAGAAGGCACGAGGACTGTCGACAGTCAACGTACGTGGGAGCGATCGCAGAATACGAGCCCTCCGACGTTCCTCTTACGTCATTCTTGATAAACAAGTAAACAATAGTTTAGCCAATCAAAATAGAGGGTGTGGCGGCGTTGACCAATGAAAAGTGAAAGCTGATTCGATGCCTCAGTACAGTGTTATCAATGTTATATAACTCCGCAGGGTCGCCCTGAAGCCTTGATAGACAAGTAGTACGCACGACCAATCGTCGATTCTCTCGATAAATGATGCAAATAAAAGATAGAACATATGTAATAATAGCAGAACCCCATGGCCTGTGAGTGCTAGCGCGCCATACTAGCGGTATTCGCACTCGTGCCCGGTGGTGGCAGTCCCCGGGTTGGTGGGTACCCATGCGTGTTACCAAATTCACGGAAAAGGGGGTGTTTTTCTTCAGTCATCTCGGAGATTCTAGGTCCGTGAAATCGAGAAAAAGGGGTACTTTTTCAGAGTAAACTCCGAGATCAGGGGTAGTACTTTCATAATCTCCCTAGGACACTAAATCCTAGAAACACGAGGGACAGTAGATGATGGGAGGTGTATCGTCACACAGGAGCCAGCAGAGAACTCCAGATCCAACCGGATAAGGAAGATGATTGTGTATGAATGTGACTAAAATCAGGCGAGGGCAAACATTTGTGATGTATGTACATGTATACAAAGTCAACCTCCAGGGTCGACCCTGGAAGTCAACATACTAACCTCCTAGATTTCGAAAATAAGGGTATGTTTTTTACAGCTAATTTCTCCCAGATTTGCCACAAATAGGGGGTGTTTTTCTCAGAAATATTCTAGGAAAGGGAGTACTTTTCAAACTTGGGTAACAAGCATGGGTACCCACCAACCCGGGGACAGCCACCGCCGGGCACTCGTGCTGCGGTGTATTCGGCTGTCCTTCCACTCGCGACTGCCGCCGAATATACCGCAGCACTCGTGCAAATACCGCTGGTACGGCGCGCTTGCACTCGCCGGCCATGGGGTTCCGTCATATTACTCATAAAAACATGTGTGTAACTTAAAAAGAAAACCTGATAACATGAACATTTGCAGATAATACTGATATAACTTCACTTTCCAATTATCTAAAATTAATTCCAATCGTGTGTATGTAACACTTCTGCAAATTCTTCCAATTATGCCAATGAAATGCTGGACAAGACACGCGGTCAAATGAATAACACACACCTGTCTCTTTCAGTGCCACCGATAATTGATGAGCATCCAGAGCCGAAAATACGACTTGTTGGACAAGATGTCAAGTTCTGCTGTCATGCATACGGAACTCCAGAACCAAGTTATTATGAATGGTAAAAGTTTGACATAAAACTTAATTTTTATCGACTTCTACACAAATCATTTAACGCCATAAGTAATTGCAAAACATCTGTGAAATGTTTTGAAAATCATCGGTAGCTCTGATGATTTTTTGGTTCTCGCATTAGACAATAATTTCTCAAGAACAAATAGGCAGGAAATCGAAGTTAAGTCATTTCGTGGAGAGATGTGTATGACGACAATCTAAAATTCATTTCTCCGTGTGACTCAGTGCAATGTTGGTAAACATTTCATGGTGAAGCCTTCTCATGGCATTTTCGATGGACGAGAAGTCATGAAAATATTCATCTATCAAATAAATGAGCACATTTTAAAAGGGCTTAAATCTTAATCGCAAAGTACTGCATCAGCCTCTTGAGATAAGTATAAGATGATTTTGCAGCTCAAATTCTCAACAACTAGCTGTCGTGTATAGCTCAATGACAATATCATTTTGCACTTACCAGGTTCAAAGATAGCGACATCATGGATGACCTTCAAAGTTTAAATAACACCTTACTTCTGACAAATCTTACAATGGAGGATGCCGGGACATATAGATGCAGAGCAAACAGTGATGCCGGAGCCATCTATTCATTACCCGCAAAGTTGACTATTGTTGGTTAGTTTACTGTATACTCTATTTTAAAGAGGGCAAATATCATGTTTTTCAAATTTGCTATACGTGTTTAATACTTGATTCGGATAAGTATCCATTATAGCGAATAACGTACTTCCATGGCGACAGAGACCTATAGCACAAATCAGTACATTTGACCGGGGCTGCCGATGCACTATTCTCGAATTTTACAAAGTAAATACACTTCAAACCGTCATGCGTATATAAAACCCATCTCACCTTACAACACGTCGATGTTCTACAGCTTATGCGTATACTCTTATAGCCTTTGCAAGTCTCTCAATAAAAATGTCCCTATTACCAGGAAACTTTTGTTTTGATGGTTGATAGATTAAGGCTAAGTATAAAAATCCCCTAAGAAAACTATAAGGGAAAAGTTAAACTCTTTCATTTCTAGGGTCAATTCGAAACCAACTTATCATTCATTTTTTAGACTTCGTTCATTGAGCGCTTTATACTTTTGTACACAATAATAGCAACAATGGTGTAAGTCATAAACTTAAATCAAATACAATGAATCTTTAAGTTTGCTAGTCTTGATTGTATCCAAGGCGTTGTTTTGGCTTTACAAAGAACATAAACGCTGAAACCTGACACAAACAAATATTCTTTTCATTTAATTACACGTATGTTCATAATAACTGATATTTTGTACCAATATTTAGATACATTTTAACAGTCATTTTTTGTTTGCCTCTAGATGGAGCAACAAACAACTCATGCCCATCCGAGCCACTTCCACATTATATTCAATTACCTGAAGATTGTATTAGTGACGATGGGACTAACCTGCAAAATGTCGGCAAATGTGCTCAGTCAAAATGTGCTGGTAATTTTGATGACCTGGAAGAGAAATGTTCTGACATTCAAGAGTTTTGCTGCAATCCGTCCACTACCGAAGTGATGGAACTAACATGTGACTCGTTTAACATAAGTATGCTTGTTGTCACTAGTTGTTCATGTAGTGTTTGTGTGATTCCAAAAGTGCGTGTAAGAGGGCGCGCCGTTGCAGTTGATAATGGCGAGCCCCTTGCTTACGGTAAAGTGTATGTTATGGGCGAGCGTGTTGATCGTACATCAAAAAATGGTGACTTTAGTTTTGAAATTTCTAAAGGAGTGAGACATCTTGCAGTCACATTTGTTGATAAAGAGAACACATTTGTCGAGACCACAAAAGTGCTGCCAATTGGACAGGGAAGCAGCCTGTATCACCAAGTCTATCTGCAAAGACGAGCATTGCCAGTCATGGTAAATGCCAGTGAAGCATCAACTATCATGCTCGGCAACTCATCAGAACCATCGGTGGAGATAGAAATTCCGCCAAACTCTTTCCTTACGGCAGACGGACAGCTGTACACAGGAAACGTGTCTGCCTCGGTGACATTCGTTGACCCTGCTGACCCGGATGCACCAAACATAATGCAGAGTGACTTCACAACTGTTGACGTAGAAGGGAACTCAAGACCTTTAGAGACTTATGGTGTGTTTACTATGGACTTTACTGATGACAATGGAAATAATCTGGTCATTGATAAACCGATGGATGTTGTTATTCCAGTTGATGGACCACTGGATGATATTACGGAGACAGATAATAATGGAGAACTGCGTACACGTCTGTGGATATTGAATGACGACAAAGGGGACTGGGAAGACGGTGGCGGTTTCAAACTTGTCGAGGACCAGCGTAGAAAGCGGTCTTCAAGTGTTTTTATAATCGGAACGATTGTCATACCAGCCCAGAGGCGTACCATTTTCCGTTCTTTTGGCTGTAACATCGATGCACGACAGCGGAACACCAGGATCTGCTATCTCAAAGTGCGGGTGTATGCAGATGAAGCCATGAAAGAGTTATTGCCAAATGCAAAAGTTACTGCCGTATCAAAAGCAAGAGACCGCCGCTTCGCAGACTTTCAAGAAATGGTGACTGATGCAAGTGGTGCTGTTTGTCTTGAGACTTACTGCGATCGAGATGAGACACGTTATTCTGTACATGTAAAGACTGAACACAATGGACAATCATTACATCCTATTCATCCCGGTGATGTCTCAGCAAAGAAACACCCTGGTGTCTGGCCAGATGATGTTCTCCAAAGTGTTACTCTACCTGACTCACATGACCATGGATTGTATATGGCAATGAAAGCCATTACGCCTCACATGTCTTATAAAGATGCCAACTTTGATGATGACTACCAAGATTTCGGTTATGAAAAGATCGACAGGGAAAACTTTGGTCCATTATATTGGCAGTGGTGGCAAAACGAAAGAGCAAAAGAAAAATGTGAATCAGCAACTATTGATGAAAACCACGTCGTTTTTGTCAAGAAACCTCAAAGGGAAAAGACTTCAACGTTAGAATCACATAACACCATTGAGAACGATTACGAAAATGACCGAAAATCCCTCTCCTGGTATCCTTATGAAGAAGATAGCAAAATGTCATGCTTTATTAAGATTCTTGTAGATGGTGGTCCTTCTGTTGGTCGTTTCCGTGTCACTAGTTATGGAGGAGATATACCTGAGGTAAAGGAGAAGATGTTTGGTCTCCGCATTGATGACTCAAAGCCTGATCCTCCCTCGAAACGCTTATCACACAAAACAGCAGCATGCATTGAATTCAAATGCAGTGGTCCAATACGTCAGGGATCCCCGTTTGAAGGTGAATATGCTGAGGAACTCGGAAATGACCGTACTGTTGTTATTGTCAATCCGACTGGGTCTTCTCGGTGCAAACTGAAGCCAGGAGATTATGGCGTCAACAAAGGTCTCATGCAGCATCTGCAAGATGTCAATCTTTTCGACGAGGTACAGAAACACTCGGAAAGTGGGGTCTTTCGGTTCAAAGTACCCCTTGATGTAGTTCGTGGGCCATCGACTGGTATATACATTGGATCTGGTTCTGATGAAAGTGCAAGACAAAATGCCGAAGGGAATTGTTTCAGTGGTAGCAACTTTTTATTTGATACCGATGATCCGGAGACTGGCTGGGCTTTACAGTATGACTGTCAAAACTATGTCGATGATGACTCTGTTTCCGAATATGAAACAGAGGACTATGACCTCGATGATCCCTCCAATTATGAGAAACCACGCACACCCTATTCCTGGTACAGAAATGAAGGTGAAGAAAAGACTGTCTGTTTCATGAAGATTGGTGTACAAGACCCACAACAGAGGCAACACGAGTTTGTAGTTTCCAGTTATAGCGGTGGACATGAAAACATAGGCTATGATTTACTAGGTTACAGAATCAAGAATTCATCATTGGAAGAGAATTCTGAGCCGAACAATGATACAGCTGCATGCATAGAATTCAGATGTGATGAATCAGTGTCCGGAAACCTTGCCAACTATATTGAATCATACAATCACTCTTTATTCACTGCGCCAGTTATTGACATGTCACCAACAACTTCTACGAAATGCCGCATTTGGTACATCGATCATTATTATTTTGACTGGTGGTGGTGGTGGCGTGAACTCCCATACTGGTGCGATTGGAGTGATGAACTTCAAGATGAATGGTACGACCAACGGTACGATTACGATGGACTACACGAGATATTCTGGGAAACATATCACCAAACAGAGACAAGCTTCAAGGCAAAAATCTGGTCTTTTTGGGCTTTGCAAAACTGCACAACCCCCTACGATCAAGGTATCTATATTGGACGAGGTGCAGGGCGGCAAGCTTACGACCAGGGTCTGGAGAAATGCATCGCAGGTAGAGATGCCTTTGCCTACTACGTTTGTTAATAGAATCAAAGCAAACCATCGACAAAATTGCTCCCATGTATCATACACAAACAACAAGGACACCGAAACAAAAAAATACAACTTATAAACTTTCTTTTTACATCACAAATGATTCCTTTTTAAGCTTGTCAAGAATCTGAGAGAGCATTGGAAAGCCGTTCATGTTTAGAAAGAATCACTATTTAGTTTCTGATTTTTATTGTCATGACCGTATTTTCTTGTAATGGTAAGACTGCAGAAGTATACTTTGTCGTGTAATAGTAATGCTGTTCTAAAAGAAGGCATTGTTGCATTGCTAAAAGTAGGTTTTCGATTGACATGACTCATGAAATATGTATAGTTTATGTTTACATCCCAGTATTCATAAGTGAAACGTTTTTGTTATACAACGTATTTATGGACACTTGTTTTCCATTTTCATGATCGGTATTTTAGATATACTTTCCTGATTCACGGACTTTAAACACAAGTTATTATCAAAACATTTATATCACCTTTTGCTTGCTGGGTTTTAGACGAATTTTCGTCCTCATGGCTGTGGAGGCAATGTTGCATTCCTAGTTTCGACAGTATCTATATCCTTCACCAATGTTACTTTCAACATACATGCTGTATACATGGCTCAATGAAGAGCGCTGAGGCTTTTCTATATTACACTCTCACATGTTATCTACGAAATGCTCTATTGTCTACATCTTAAACAAACACTAACCAGTAATGTAGGAAATGGGGAGTTGTTTACAAATTTTATTTGTAATATTTTCATTGCTATGAACTTTTTCATATGTTTTCTAATAAAATTCATAAGTATAACCTTATAATTACTTCCGTATATTGTGATAAAAAGACGAACATAAAATTAGAGTTTCTTAACATTTTTAGTACACATGTCACGGTGACATTATATTTTTGCTGATTACCTTTAATTTTGTATTTTATATTTTTACGCACTTTTTCTTGTTTTTTTTTGTCGAACTTGACTGTGGTACAAGTATTTTTGAACTATACCTTGGTTTCAAAGCGTTGAAAAAGGTCTTTACCATCAGAAGCCACGTTACATCGTGTTCTCTGGTTTTCAAATTATAAAACGTAACCCGGGGCGATGTGGAAAATGGGCATAGAAGAGAAAAACACTTCCACTTTTTCTTTTCTTTGTCATTTATCCAAATTAGTTCCAATCCTATTAATAATACCATTATATTTTTGTATCATAATTTCTTATTCTAAAAAGCATTCCAGCTTTTTTCCTTGTTCTTTTATTTACTTGAGCGATGTGTTTACTCAAGTACATTCACATTTAATCAGATGACTTTTTTATGACTATAGAAAATCATTTGTATGATGAGCTACAAGAGATGAAAGATGTAACATTCACTTCAAAACATATATCCTCTTTTTACACATCTGATGAACATATTGTTTTCTATATTTCATTTATACGTAGATACTTCATTAGCATATGTAAGGATGTCTTTGTTGTTGGTTTTTATTACTACGGTTGAGTGTTCAACTTTGCCGTGTATCGAATGTATATGAATGTAACCGGTGTTAAATAAGTTTTGTTTCTGATAATTATCGAGAAATAAAATGAACGTTCAAATGTAACGATCTGCATATTGGTAATGCATTATAGCAGTCTGAGTGAAAAACAAGGTCAACGTGGTGCACTACTAGTATCTTTTAGCATAGGTATGATTTCTGTCAACTTATTTGAGCAGCACAGCCGATTGAATATCTTCGGAAAAAATTGGCAAATTAGGTTGATTTGTTTCTGAAACAGATACATTGCAATGTGCACTTTCGACACAAATCGTTCAAATCTAATTTTTAGTAAGATGTACACCACACTGCCTTCAGAAAGGGTTACAACTTTACCTGTATGGGCAGTTACCACAAAAATGACATTTTTATTCTTTTCTACGCTTTTGGGGAAGGAATAAGCAAGAATGAGTGATATATTAATACTTCAGACATTCGGGACACTCACGAAAAGCTAATTTTTCAAGTGTTACTTCAATAATTATGAAACAGGGCCACAGTAGGTAGTCTCTTATGGTAATGGGCTCATGTTTAACTTTTACGTCACGAACTTTGCAGGTACCCACTCGAGGGAAAGTCGCACAATTCTCGTACCTCGTTCTTATGTAAGCGTATTTGAGCCATTTTGCAATTAAAAGAAACGAGTTTCAAAAAAGGTTTCACAACGACGAAATTTGAATTTCCGTAATTACTGGCTTGATTCTCTGAATCCATGGATTGCATGGCCAGTAGATTTTGCCTTGCATGATATAAAACCTTTTTTCTGCAATTGATATAATGCCATTTTGAAAACATTTCGCATACTTTAACTCTGATCATCTTGCACCGTGAGAAAATCCTTACATGACAAATACGATATACGATGAGGTATAGAAATCAGACACTTTTTTTCTCAAATGACAAGTGACACCATTCCTAGTAATAATTCAGAACTGTCTTTCGATGAATTTCTCAATTAACACTAAGTTTGTCACTTTTGGATAATCTTGAAGGGCGTAGCACCCATTCCGGACACCTGGTGCCACTATTAAGCAGCAGTGCCTTATTGTTGTCATTTTCTATTTCTCCGAAACTGGTAATTCACTTATATTGAAAATCCATTTTTCTATTTAGAGAGACATATAAGCCGTCTCTCTTACAAACTGTTAAATTAAGGTTACCCAAGAGAAAGACTTGTCTCTACAATCAAACGCTTTTTGACAGGTATGACAAGCTGGTCAATAAATACGATATCTCTCTTCGCCAAATGATCACTGATGGCATCAGTGACATTGGACCTTAGTTGATGACCACTACCTATTTGACTTACAGATTGATATATGGCGGGTGCCACATGTAGGGCAGGATGCACTTACGATTTTCGAAACACCTGGCATCACTTATTGGTGTTTTTGCCAGAGTTCCATATGTATCTTTCTTTCATGAATTTGACTTTGTTGTGTGTACTGGTGCTTTACTGTCTGTTCTGTGCTAGATCTATTTATAATACCGTAATTGACTACGTATGGCGTATTTGACCCAGTGTTATCGGATTATGGATGGGTATGACTATATTGTGATTAATTTGTATTGTGATGCTATTTATTTTGACCTAAAGTATATACAGGACAAAATTTACAAGCATATTTTCTCAAGCATGAGGTCTAATGGGTAACAATTCTAAATTTCCCCTTTGCTAAAAGATCTTTAATGGTATCACTTCCTCATACATTTTATTATTATTCCTAAAATATAAGCTGTTTTCGAAAATTTCGATTCTAATCGAGTGTGTTTCACTGATACAGTTTGGCGTATTCTTATACAGATAAATGAGTGAATGCGTGACCCTTTGACTGCAACAAACATTGTTAAATGGCCATTATTTGTAACTTTTGACAATTTTTACCCAGGAGAATGCCATGTTGGAGGCTCATATTTGTTGCAAAATGTTGTTTTACGAAGAAACAAACATGATTAGTGATGTTATAGCCACATAAAACTGCTAATTTTTGTCCAAACGTGTTGCCCTTTCGAGCTCGTTTGTTGACGTGCTGGGGAGAACGCAGATATGGTGACGCCGCGATCACGCGAGATGTACAAGTTCACCGTTATTGCGGAATCAAAACAACATTGCGTCGTGGATTGCCAGACATCTGGCTACGCAACGTGTTCTCTGGCTACGCAACGTGTTCGGACAATGGACTACGACGTAAGTACTGGGCATAAGTAATGAATATTTATTTTTAAATTGCTGTAAATGGCTCGCGCAGGTGCAGAAGAATGCCTACGTTGGAATCCGTGTGTCAACAGAGTTTGTATTTCTGTCCGGACAAAAATTGAAATTTTCGTTGTAAAATCACGTTATTTAGTTGTAGGGCACGTAATGTTTCCGAATAATATGCGATTCTCTGTTATTTGACAGCCTCTTCAACATGAGCCAGTGATCATTTCAATCAAAACTAACGGAAAAATCGCTTTCCCCTCTTGGATGAATCTTTTCGCTTTCCCTTGCGCATGTGTGCGCTGAAATGCCAATATTCGCAAAACTGACCGGGGACAGAAATTTAAAGCAGCACAAGTTTATATGGAATAATAGTTAAACAGCATATGCTTTGGGAAGCTGATGACTTAGAATCACAAACTAAAAAATACCAGTGCAATGTGGTTATAAAAAGACTTGTCAAGGATAAA
Source organism: Ptychodera flava (assembly GCA_001465055.1). Classification (NCBI taxonomy): domain Eukaryota; kingdom Metazoa; phylum Hemichordata; class Enteropneusta; family Ptychoderidae; genus Ptychodera; species Ptychodera flava. Next base: position 98,392 of record LD344105.1, on the reverse strand, counting down.
AGCAGCACATTCAGCAGCATTACTTGTCCTTAACTGTAACTCGACCAGTCCCATGATCTTTGCAACAAAACCACTTTCGTAACTCAAAAGAGTAGAATGTGGTTAAATCTGAGCAAGCTGGATACTAGGATTGCATTACTATATTGTGAGTCTGTGTTATAGCGCCCTCTACCGGTACTTTTACATGCCAGACTATCTCCTGCACTCAATGTGACTGCAGGATATCACATTCCGTGAGATGTGACAGAGAAGCGACTAGTCAAAAAAAGAAATTCATCCACAAGATTATGTAATAAGATTCAATGCAAATTTCTATATTTAAAAGTTGGTACTATTCCATTGCCTTGCAAAATAATTCAATTGATGAGATCATAACGGTAAATGGTAAACATACATCCTTTGGTGGTTGAAACACACAATGGCCTACTGAAGAACAGAGTGATATAAGTATGAAAAATTTCTCTCCAGAGTCCTTGGCATTTGGCACGTGGTGAGAGGCGATACTTTGTAATTATGGTTTAATGACAAAATATATTGTATAATCTGGACAAAAGAAGGAAAAAGCTGTGACTGTGGGGAGATCCATTGAACAACGTAAATATAAAGCAAAGTATTATCTGTTTTAATAATTCCAAACATAAGCTGTTGTAGCTTCATTTTGTACACACATGACACACGTACACTAGGAATGAAGCTCAATCTGATGCTGTTTCCTGAAGAAGTGTATTTGTCTGTATGTAATTTCTTATACAGCTCAAATGATTATGACCCACCTAAATGGAGAATGTTTATACAATGCAAAATAATGCCCTGATATATATCCTTTGCAAAATTAACCAGGCCAGGCTACTGAAATATGTTTACATAAAAAATTGTTTACATCAACGTTTAAAATCATATGTAATTAAGACACACATAGAAGTAGTAAAGTAAAAATATTTATTGCTCATATGTCCACATAATGATATTAAAATGAGTAAAACCATACTAAAATATTATTGAAAAAAGTAAATTGTTTAGTTTGCTTTTTTTTTTATTTCATCACTGGACTCACAACAAGCCAGGAAAAGATAAATTTAAGGTATTTATAAACAAATAGGTTTCTTGCAATCAGTGTCACCATGATAGCTGTAACAAGTGATTTCCCGAGAGTGAGTTCCGTGTTGATTGAATCTCATGGGAGTTCAATGCAGTATTGCATATGATTATCAGTGAACTGGTTTGAAAATAGTTCAAACTGTGTCACAACCACAACGGAGACGTTTACTGTACCTCTTTGATCACTGATTTACATACATGTACACATCATCATACAATTATTCTTTTTCAAAACCTTTGTCATCTCTCCATTTGTTCAAATACACAAATAATTTGACAATTACATAGCCTGATGGCTTTTCTATCTGCTTTAACCATGATGCTAAAATTATTCTTGGATGGACGACGATAGTTCCAACGACCCCCTCCCTTTACAATGAGTGTCCACATTTAATGAACAAAGTCCTATCCTCTCAATATTGCATACATGACCTCAAAAAGTAGCGCCATATTGCTGTCGGGGGAAATGTACATGATGTCGAAAACGATATTCTGATCAGTCATTTGAGAGTGACTGTCGGTTATTTCATACCACTGACAAACTATCCATTTCAATTACTGTATTTGACGGTTCAGACAACAGATGTACCAATAAGAGCTCAAAGTGAGTGCTCTGTGATCAAAAATTGATATGTCAAGTGAGCGAATACACAGCAACAATTTCTGAACTTGTTGTTCTACTGAACATCACTGAAAGATAATAATGACAACTTTGAATATTCCTAGTTACTGTAAATGTCAGTTGGACTGTGCCACATTGGTAATGGCAACTCATCCCAAGGAAGATGTCCAGGATTGTAGTTAGTACTGCTTCTTCATATATTATCATACGGGACAGCCAGTTTGATGTTGTAGTTGTAGCCCTCTGGTTCATCATAATTTGACTGACAGATTGAAGGCAGGGAACTTGTGACTTCATCCAGGAGGAAGTTGTAAACCCGGAGGTCACCTCTCTGTCTGAAATACATGTTCAACGAAAACCGTTATGTTTTGACACAATTTCAACATTTTTTAACATATTGCCAATGACACTGTTATTATATCAATACTTGCATGGTAAAATGAAAATCACAGGGAAATATACCTTATTTGCAATTATTGACGGCTAGGTGTGCTATTCTTTACTGTGTACTGACCATTATAAAAGAAGCCAAAAATCCCTATCATCAGAGACGTAATATGGGTTTGTTAAAATACTGCACTGAAGCCTGAATGTCATACAGCCAACATTATGGGACGGCAAAGCGCCCTCAGTGGTGTTCTACTGTGATAGACAATCATGCTATTACTCAAGCACGACTCAAAAGTTAGCAATGTGATGCCAAATTACAGCATGTGGGGCATTGGGTTTTAAAACTGCATACTGTGTACACTGAAAACATTCCTCAACAGAATTATTTTAAGTCCACAGACTATAATTTTAACGTCAACAGCAAGTTCAATTATCAAAAGTACTCTGTTTACAGAAGACACAGTGGAAGTTTCACAGGTCAAAAGCCAAATACAGGCTATATTATACCATGAACAGTGGAGTTCACTGTCTATGGATATAGTCAATATTTTATATAAGTGTAACCATCAACTGAACATATCACAATTTCTCCATAAAATTGACCTTGAATGAAAAACTTCCATGCATGCATGGCATTGACATTCAATATATTATTTATAATGACGTCCTACTGTACCAATACTTATTAGGGTCAGTGCCGCATATCAGCAAGGTGAAACGTTGACATTGACATTGTGTGGAGTTTATTGGGCAATATCATGGAATACTGACAAGACACACAACCTCTGGGTCAGAATCTAGAATTACTTGAGTACAAGGGAGACAAAGGTCATACAGTGGGTTTAATTGGATAATATTATTGATATTCATACAGCTTCATCAAACTTTTGAGTAACATTGATATCGGGTTAGAGACAGACTGACTAGACGCGACAGAGTTTACATCAAAGACTACTAAATAAAATATGTCGGGTCTTGAAAATGTCTGACTTAAAAACTAAAATTGGAAAGAGAAGAGGACGCCTCAGTCTAAAAGGTGAAGAATTATGGGATATACTAGCTTTCCTTCTCCTTCATTATTCAAAGAGGAGGTTTTAACTGTATCCAATATTGAGGTTTATCGGACAATCTTATGGATCAGAAAAGATGATGTCATCTGAATTATTGATACAATTCTGATATCAGATATGTTGACAACAATGGCTATCCTCTATGTTAGAGTATCATGTACATCTGAGGCGGCAAGGAGATATACTGCTTAAAGAGTGGTTTTATCTGATAAAAGAAGATCACGCAAATGAGCCTCTACCATAGGTTGGAATCCAAGTATAATGAATGGGCTAGTGTTCCCCTTCTTTCTATCTTCTCAATTGCGTGATTCTAAGGAAAAAGCTGTCAATCATAATATTTCATGATAACCTCTTATCTTATGAGACTCCTATTTCCACAGTAATATTCACCTCAAGGTAGGTTAGTGCACTGATGCCATAAAAGTATGTTTGGAGCACAGAAAAATGAACACTTATCAATTTGCAGTGGACTGTAACATACTCCCTCTACAGTGCATGTTATACAAAAAATCACTTTTGTTTACAGATTGATCTGCCAGCTGTTGATGAAAATGCTCAGTTGTGGCTAAGTAAGTAAAGCAGGAACAATTATTGACCTTTCTACCATCATTGACTACCATATTTTCATGGTAAATTTCTGCCCTAAAGGAAAAATACTCTTGCTGAGTCACAAATTTATTACAATTCAGATTTTCTCTAGAATAATGGAAATTCCTCCATATATAAATATTTAACTTTGAACAAAAATGACTGTATGATATCAATAATATATTTGCAGCAGTCAAACAGAGATAAGATGTCAGTGATAGGATTGTGGAGGGATTGTGCCATTTGATAACAATACGTAAATTGCAGTGGAGTACTAATTCTGACCGAAATTCACCACAGGCAAAATCATGGTATGATAACAGATTTGAATTAAATTCAGAGACTGTCATTTTGTTGAAATGAATAGCTGCATTAAACATTAACACTGGTGCACATCAGGAAAATTTGCCCTGAAAAAAATTTTTACAATCGGCTAGAAGAAGAAAATGTTGATTGTAATGAATAGATTAAAAGGACGATAATGGTTGAGAATAATTTCTTTCTCCACAAAACAAATACACTGGTTTAATCTCTGTGAAATATATTGAAATGTCAAGTACCAGCACTGTGAACACAGTGCAATCTGTACAATACTTAGAGGTTATTACCCAATATCACCTGTTCCTATGTCGCATCAGTATGAGTATCATTGTGCTGTGTCAGACATGAGACTACATGTACATGTATGTCAAGTGTCTGACACAGTACAAATGACACAAATATAAAAGTGATCGTAAAAACCGTTTTAGTTCTAGTCTGGACTAAATTTTGTCACTAGACATGGCGTTGGACACACAGGCTGCGTTGACAGTTGAGCACTGGGAATTTAGAAAAGATTTGGGAGTAGGTCAAGAAAATGTATTTTACTGACAGAGAAAAACTACATAAGGGATGTACTGAAAATACGGGAAAGATACATCTGGTAGAGCTGTAGGTTTATGTTTAATTTCTACATCACTTGTGAAAAGTGGTGATCATGGAAATTTCCAAAGATTATACTTGTATATACCTGGAATATATTCATTATTATGAGTAATATTATTTAATATTATATTCATTCAAATGTACAATGCTTGTGGCAAGTTTTCAACATCGTACAACCTCTTTTTGAGTAATTTTCGTTGTCAGAAATGTCTTGTCTATAGGTTCACTGTGATCTTTGAGCAGTCTTGTGCACTGATGAAAAAACATGGGGTAGACCTACGTGATAAAATTGTTAGTTTTGATTCTTAGGAAGATTTTTATCTCTATAGAAAATTTTTGAAAATGGTAAGTATAAATAATTGATCTCAGTGGTAACTTTTCTGAAACAGCCTTTGATTTCTGTGACAGCAACAAGTCTGTAATTATACGATTTTCTAATATTATTGATAGATTTTGTGGGTGATGTACTTAGAGTAGAATGTCCTTATCTTCAACCATCCATAATATTAGTTACAATTTCTTCATAAGGTATTCTCGATTCAACCTGATATGACCATGTTGATTTGAAAGTGTGTTTATCAGTGATGTCATGTTATACCGGTATTTCATGTCACAGACTTTTACATATAGCTGCCCTCACACGTATGTGAATACACACATGTGTGCGTGTGTCAATAAATTCATCAGTAGTACTTGTTGGTGAGCTGTATATGCATTAAACTCAACAAGATTCACAATGTATCACCGTTTTTTTAAATCCATAATATTCTAGTACTACAGATTAACATTTATAATTCACCATCTTGAGAATTATCTTCAAATATGCATTATTTATTGGAGGGGTTTCAGAAAAAATGACCAGAACACAAAAGTGACACACTGAAGATATAAATAAGGTTATACTTATATACAACTTCATTGATAATTTCCCCAGTGTTGTGACCTTTTAAACCTCAACTAATGTCACGATGAAATGGGAAAATTTGTAAACCTACACTGTCAAATATTTTGACATATTTGTGATAGTAGGTCATTAGGAAGGTCATTGCCCTGGTTTACATCCATTCTACCTTCCTTGAATCAAATGAGGACATTTTATAATCATTAAAATATTTACCGGAACAGTTTTCCTTTGATATGGATCACAATTTATCGTATGCTTATGCTAGAATTAAATATAATTTACGGCATTTTTGTCTTCATAAAAATTACTATCGGGATCATTATTGGAAAGGCAAAAGGGATTGAAAGGCAACATAAAAAATAAATTAATAGGCATATCATCTATTTTATTGGGTACTTTTCAAGTGTCTTCACTCTCAGCAATACACTGATATTGTTATAAAATCAAATTACACCTGGGAGACTCTTCAAACTGGATCTAATCAGGGAAGTTATTGGATGCGCCCTGCTCAGCAAACATTGCGGTAGGATGCACTCTGGTGAATTTGGTAAATACAGCTGCCGACTGACCGTGATGATGGAAAGACAGTGTGCGTGTGATGTGTTTACCTTTTGTGGACAATGATCTCAAAGTCATCCTCTGCGACGTTCTGTTGAGGAATGTGAGCGGAAATCAGCCGGGTCCTGTCAAAATGGCAGTGACGAACTGGATGCCTGTGTAAATAAATGATCAAAGTGTCTAGTTCAAAATCAAGTGACAATGTGTGATTTACCTTTTAGGTCACATGAAGGTATGGAGAAACAGAACCAGATCAAGAGTACTGTACAAATCACTCTCCGACCTTGCACTCACTTTTAAAGGCACATGAGCAGCAACGTTTGGCATTATTTTCATGATATTTATATTCTGATTAAAATAATATCACAGAAATGTTCTTACTCAGAGATGTTTACTCAAGTATAATTATCCACTGAGTGGTACTGCATGGGGAAGTTTCAGTAAGACAAATAATAAATGGGTGCCGCACCCAAATATGGCCACCTCCATACAACTATAGGATAAACAGCGTAAATGGTGCATGTACCGTACACATTTGAATCTTTACAAATATAACATGGTGCAACCCATTGAAAGGACAGGAAAGAGATTCACTCCACTTTGACCAAAAATTCTTTCTTCACGTAACATGGCAAGATTTTGAAAATGGCAGGAAATTTAAATGAACAAAAATCTGTTCAATTTCTTGCCTATTCCGTCACAATCAAACGTTGTTGATGCATAGTTAATGACTAGTTCGTTCAATTTGCATATTGCAATGAATATCTAAGGAAATCAGAGGTACCTTGAGGTTGGACAATTTCGTAGAGTTACAGCTCATGGGCCTTTACTTCAATGCCACTGTGATATTGATCTTTTCTGAAGGGAAAACTAATAATAATGCCTAGGATGTGTACACACGCAAGTTAAAAAAATCTGAAAATGTAGACATTTGAGTTGCACAAATAGATATATCTACTGTGTATCTCAACATGCTTTGGGAAGTGGAACAAGAAATTGTAGTTGATATTAAAAACAAAGTAGTGAAAAATCATTGAAAGTTACCGCTACTGGCCCTCTAAAAGTCGGACACTGAAATATTTGAACTTGGACTGATGTCTAACCTTGCGTATGTTTCCCACAGTTTACTCTTCATCCTGAGATCCCAAACACAAAGCATTCCTTCAAATCCTCCGCTGACGGCTTTCCAGTCATCCATCTGAACGGCCGTGACAGAACCACCATGGCCTTGTACGGACATCACCGGCCACTCGCCGCTCCTGAAGTCAAACACACGGACTCTGTGGGGAGAACAAAGGATGTTTACATGTAGGTGAAGAACGCTGTGAAAAGCAGTAACTTTCAATTGGATCATCCAATGATCAGCACAGGCTTATGTATAAGTACTTCTGGGTCAATGGATGTACACATGTAACAGAAAAATGTCTTTCTATGGCAAAAGTGAAAGCTCAACACTGCCTCCCAGTGGTAAGATGTCATTTCTCATCAAAGTCGAGCTGCTCAGACCATCACAACTACACTGTACTATCATATTAATAAGTATTCTGTTAAGAAAATGATTGCAGTACAAAAAATAATCACTGGCACTAAGCAGCATTAAATCATTCTGAACTTCTCCACCTTGCAGTATCCATTTGGGCTTCGAAAGACAATGGCCGAAGCAAGGCAAAGGTGCAAAAACTAATTGAAAACGAATGATAGCAGTATACAGACATTCTATCCTGTCACCTGAAACGTACCATGTTCTGGTCTACTCATCAAAAGTACGAATCTTCTTCTCATGTAGCATGCACAATTCTCTTTTCAGAATATCTATCTAATATGGACACCTTTGGTACCACACTGCCAACAGTTTCATAGATTTTACTGCAGCTCCACAGGTGAGGACATATCTCAAACAAAACGACCAAACAAGGACATAGTGATTTCAGTGAAATTCACACAGGAAAGATTTAAAACCGTGTCATCACATCATTCTGGTAGAAGATCTTTCCATGTGTCAAGGCATAGACTGAAAGGAGAGAGAGAGAGAGCTCTCACTTACTTTTTGTCTCTACATCCAGTTACTATCATGTTTGGTGGACTGTCAGCCAGATTTAAACTGGACACTCCCCAGTTGTGTCCATGTAGGGTGTGCAAGACTTTGCCCATCTCCAAATCCAAAATCTTTACCTGCCATTAACAATATAATACGTACAATATACCTAGTCTCAAGCAAAGTCAAAACTTTTATAGAATTCAGCTCTCACTGGAATCCGTAAAAGTTATCAGAATATGTATGAGGTCCTGAACATTCACATTTCTAGACAGGTGGATATTTTTAAGACTTTCTGTTTGATGTAAAACATTCACAAGGCACTCTAATATATATACAGTCTTTTCTTAAGAAGTGAGAAAGATTTCTTAACCTCACCGAACGCTATCAGCATACTTAGAAGTTGTTGGCAGCTCTGAGTGATAAAGAGCTTTCATCAACATTTTTTTAGAAATGAAACACAAGTCTTGAAAGGTACAGATTACTCACCAGAAATCCTTCTTGAAAACCGGTTGATCCGACACCACAGGCGATGAGATCCGAATTGACATCCAGACAGCTTACCGGAGCTATCAGTTGATGAAGCTTTATGACTCTATCTGGGGATGACTTCTTTCCGACCGGGTAATAATAGATACCGCCCATGGCGTTCTCTGTTGCCATGACAATGTGTAAATTGGAGGAAGATTTGGGAACAAATTTCATGAAAGTCACCTGAGGGGACAACAGAAAGTACATTGTTGACTTAAAGTCTCAAAAGATTGACTTTCAGAAAAAAGCATCACATTGGCTTAATAGTGCAAGCTTCAGCCAGTTGAAATGGTCTGCTATTTCTGTGCGACACCTTCCATGAAATTAAAATTAGTCATAATCTAGCAGCAATTATAATTGTAGGCTGAGCTATCTTATCAAAAACTTGTCAACAATTTGGTACAAAGTTTTTACAATTTCTTAAAACAAATGTCAGAAAGCTGACATCTACACAATACAGTACTCAAAAGTTACTCTCTTGTTCGGACAGTATCTTTTTGCCAAGTTGTCTTTGATTCCGCAAACCTCTTTTTTTTAATCTTGCTAAAATAAGTTTTTCATTACCCTTGTATTAATGTACAGATTCAAGTATCTTCCAACAAAACATGAGTTCACAGTTCCGTTTCACTTACAAGTTCAGTGGACAAGTAGGTTATGTATTTTGAATCATCCATTCCCTTGTTTTCACCAGGTGAGTAACACCACCAATGTCAACATCAGAACTTCATGTTGACTAGTCGGTATTTACCAAAGCTCACGGTACATGCACATTTCATTAACCCATGTGATCTGGCCAATCGCTCAAACAAGTTAATTTGCGGTGTAATTTTCATGTCAGTCATCTTAAGTGCTAGTATATTTACAAAAAACTCCAGCACTTAAATTGGCTTTCAGAAAACCGTATGAAGGTCGGGTGTGTTTGAGGAAAAGGTTGTCAAATATACAACTTTCTCTATGACATGAAAATATATAACTACTGTGTTTTATTTGCTTGTGATACTTAAGGGGCTTTCTGTCAGGAATGAGCATGGTTGCTATACAGACAACACTCAATACATTCCCAAATATCTAGGATTTGCAAACATACACAAATTTTACGAGTTACCAGCTCAATCTTTCATTGAAGACTTCCCTTGTTTGATAAGGACAAAATCCAGGACTGTGTATGAGTGTTTACCAAAATATAAACCACTTTTTGCAGTTGCTATGGATTCATGAAAAATGACTTGGGAACCCAGGTAACACTTATCAACTTGCTCTTCACAAAAACACAATGCTAAGCCTATGTCTATATGTTTGAGTAAGGTTACATATATCACTACCTAGACAGCTTGATGCCCTATTGCTTGTCTACATATTTCTTGCTCCCAAGAAATGTGACTGGCCAGAGTTACTGTGTCTCTACTTATAGCATGACGTTGTGGTGTTCCTGCTAGCAGGATTAGGGCTTTATATTTGCTGTTGCCATGTGTAAGAGTTTGGCTGCACGCTGTCAATGCGTACACAGTTAGGGCTGTCAGCTGTTGATATGGGCAAGTTACGGCTTTAAACTGTTACTGTGGACATGGTTAGGGCTGTAAGCTGTTGCTATGGGCATTGTTAGGGCTGTAAGCTGTTGCTATGGGCATTGTTAGGGCTGTAAGCTGTTGCTATGGGCATGGTTAGAGCTGTAAGCTGTTGCTTTGGCATGGTTAAGGCTGTAAGCTCTTGGTATGGGCTTAGCTAGGGCTGTAAGTTATTATTGTGGCCATGGTTATGGGCTTTAAGCTGTTACTGTGGGCATGGTTAATTTTGTACCCTGTTGCTGTGGGCATGTTTAGGGTTGTAAGCTGATCCTTAACTGGCATGGTGACAGCTATGAAGGAAAAATTGAAATTTTTATTCTTTCTCTTAGAGTTAATAAACCGGTGGTAGCCATCTTGATTTTGTAACATTAGTAAATGTTAGTTAGTTTGTTTCACTGGTAACAAACTTTGCTAACTGACCCATGAGTTTTATTCATGATTTGAATTGGTAAGAGAATGATTGTAAGGTTCATTGAGGAAAGTTGGATGAATAGTTACACTTGCAATGTGCATATGACCTGAAGTTGAACATAAGAACGTTAACATGTACTTTATAATCAGAACAAAATATTGGAAAACATCAAAAGTTACAGCTAATGGAGCTTTAGCTCTTACCGGTTGATCTGCACTGGGAGTACATTTGCAATACCAGGTACCATTTTCATCAGTAGCCTCTACACGAACACTGTGACCTGTTGCCGTAGCTACGACAGCATCATCGGTTGCCATGGCCACACAGTTGATGCTTTGGTTACAACTGAAATGATGCACCAGTGTAGGACTATTGCTACAGAGGTTCCATATATCAACATCATCTGAAATATTGAAAACAATACACAATAACCATTCATGAAGATAAACGTCATTAATACACGGGACACCATGGGAAATAATTGCTAATAAAGTAAAAATGACAAGATACCGTATTACATTTACCGGTACTAGATGCCATTGATACAACATCAAATGTAGTTTCCGTTTCTGAATCCAGGCCATAATTTCTAAAGGTAGAATACGCCTCGGGGGCAGATATTTGGACTTTCCAAATTTTACAATATGTTTTTGGTCTACCACTTGTGAGGGCTCCTTTTGAAGTGCTTGGAGTAAATGAAGTTAATTTAGTTAATAATCAAAAATTTTTCCCTATAGAGTTAACACAGGGATGACGGCCATGTTGAATTTCAAGTGTCAGTAAACACTTGATAATTGTTTCAAACTTTGCACAATAACCCCTGAGTTTTATTGTTGATGGCAAAGGGGAATGGTTTAAAGTTTCCTAACACAAAGTTTGAGCAAAAGTTTAAAGTCTGTTAATTTCAAGGCGTGAACTATTTTAATTTGTTTTTCAGAAAATTGCCTTTATTTCATCAACTTTAATAACACCATGAGACTTGGTGACATGAATGTGAATGTTACAGTGTACTGGTACTGCTTTAGCGCAAACTCTGCAAGAATTAATATAACTTCATTTGAATAATGACCACACAGTAAGACTATCTACATGAGACTTGTGCTCATTTGAGATATTCTTTCTGTTGGGAGGAAATGCACTACCGGTATTGCTTTAATCATCATATTACTTCATAGCTACATGTTTATTTGTAATAATCAGTCAGAGCATTGAACCTGACCTGTACCCATTTTCTAAAAATAATAGTTAAATACTAACACCTGCGGCTTGGGCATCATCAATATTTCGGTAAAGATCACCATACCTTGGGCAGGCCACAAATCATGATATTACATGATCTTTATGTGTTATTCATTTTACTACACCGAACATTTGAAATCATCACAGAATCCAGTATTTGTACTGTGCGCATTGAACAACAGGTTGAAATGATGCGCAAATTTTTGAATGACGCATTTTATATATTTTTTGCAAGACTTCCTGGTGCGTGGGCAGGGCGCCTGTACTCTAAATTTTAATACATGTGTCCGCTTTGAACTTGTGTTTAAATGGCTAGCGCAGTAGGCAAGAGTCAAGGGCAATAGTAAATTGAACCATGTTATATCACTTTTTTGGAATGTCAGGTGGTGGACTTTTAGCCAATCACGAGATCAGTACCGGTACTATAGGTGAGGTGTAATAATAACGTCCATGCAATTTGTATCATTATCATTCAAATCACCCGTAAAGTACTGGCAGAGACAATGGCAAGGAAATGACTCATGAGATACAAAAAATATATTTTGTTGCTAATTTGTTATTGTTGAGATTTAGCCAAGGGAAGATTTTACAACTTTAAGGTTACTTTGCTCCAAAGAGCAAAACAAAACCACTTTGCCAACTGTACAAAGGTGCTTTCATGCTGAGTATCTATAGCCACAGTTGTGGAAAACAATCAGTTCACTGAGAAAACATGATGCAATGGTACAGGTACGATGTATGATTGATACAGAACCCCTCGGGCAGTCAAAGTGGCATTAAGAAATTTGAGAACGCAGAGAGAAATGACAAAAACACGCCGGAAGGAAATAAATTATCTTCCTCAGATGGTGTGCCATCAAGTTTGACATCAAAAGATGAAACTGGACTCTGCTGAGATCTACATGTACACTTGAAATTACATTATTTGAAATTATACACTCTGAGATGTAGCCCTCCAGCCACTGATGTGTCAATTATTGAAACAAGCCAGTAGCTTTATGCTCTTTTGTTCCTTTGATGAATGGTCCACCCTTCCCATGATTCAACAAGCCGCAGTAAATTTTTATTCTTTCACATGGCTGTGTCTCCTGGGTGCAATTGTAATATTTTATCTCTACATCATCTTTACTATTTTGTGCGCAGTTTTGAAAGCACACATAACAACCCATAAAGTTGATTCAGATTTTATTTAAAAAGTGTTTGCTTTCTCTAATTCTGCTATAATTGGCAGTTTTCTTTCACTTTCGGATAACGTCGTCTCCAAACATGCAACATATATTGCACCTGCCCCGAAAGATACGATCTGACACATAAAAATTACTGCTAATGTCACTTAAATATTTGCTCTCCTAGCCCTGAAATGGAATTCTCATTTCGCCTACATATGCCCGATTTTGACGTCTAATTCAAATCCCAAGTGTGCATTAAAGACATGAAAACAGAGACAGAAAGACACCAGCTGATAATATGCGGTAGATTTATCAAGATTAACCCTAATAAAACTAGCATTTTCTCCGAATTGATTTTTTGAGACACTAAATCCTCCGATTAATGGGTGTAGGTATCTTTCAACACAGCTAATAAAATGCTTTAATTCTATCAACCGTCATGTCTGCCTTGTTAACTCAAAAGGATATGCTGGTTAAATTTTTAGTTTGTCATCGCATAGTCCGCTTAAAACAATTTAACATCACAGCTTTATATCAACTGACTCTGTGAATAAAACGAGAAACACGATTTAGATATACTGTGGTGAGACGACACTGGACAGTCATAATTGTCAGATATGGAATAAAAGCTTGCCCAAGAGTTTGATTGAACACCAGGAGTGTGTCTCTTCATACATCACAGCCATCTCATTGGTCGAAGGGCCAGTAGTTGTACCTTTGATGATTTTTTATTTCACTATTTATGCTTTGTATGCCGGTTGCACATTCTTGGTCTACTCCAAAGAACATGTTGAAACACCTCTTATTTGGCTTGTTACAACACCGTCTGTATGTGTGAAATGAGCAATTATCGTATATATTTGAATTCTAAACTGGACCAGAATTCATAATAATGTAGTCTACAGTAGATATGCAAAGGCTGATCTCTACAAGCTTTGATGTGTACAACAAAAACTATACTGCTAGTTGATATTAAAAGCAAAAGTAGCAAAACAGTCTTCAAAAGTTACAGTTAATGACTAGTTAATTGAAGTTTTAAGGAGTTTGACTGGCTAACAAGTTTCTCCGCAGAGATCCAACTTTACCATGTGCCCTATATTAAAATTCTGCATTTCCTGTATACAACCACTTACACATACATGCCTTTGTCACATTGTTCTTAAAAATTACATAGATAAAGGATCATCTTAAATATACAAGTATATCTGAATACAGGTGTTTTCCTGATCTCGATTTGTTAATTGTATTTTCACCACTCAACAACAGCTACGAGGAATAAATATACATTTAAATTCCTGATTCACATAATTTGGCACCACCAACTTACAATGTTTTACTTCGCCTAAAAGTTATCAATGATGTTCTCCAACAGTCTTCTCTTCATGAGTTGCAGGAAAATATCGAAAGAAAGAGGCTGAGAAACAAGATAATGATTTGGTGTGGCCTGTTGAGCCCCAGCACTCTGAGCGTAATGCATGTTTATCAATATTTAAGATGCAAAGCCATTCTGCCAATCTACGATCTAAGTTGATTTGGTGACAACCCTGGGGTTAAATTCTAATCAGTCTTTCCTATTACATATTGCTTTTACAACGTTTCCATTGATCTCGTGTTTCTAATTTATAGCGATCATTACAGGGCGATGGCAATAATACGAGGGAGCCTTGGCGACTGTCTACAGCATATCCTGTCAAGTTAATTCTGTCCTAATTAAATTATTGCGTGACGTCTAATGAAGAGAAGCTGTGAATTGTCCGCAATTGTCTTTTTACTTCAGATCCTTTTCATTGATTCTGAGAAAATCGATCATCAATTAAAAGCACATTTCCACTTGGCAACTCGGCATGCATGAACTAGTTTTCCTATTCCACACAAAATGAAAAAAAAGTATTTGAATTACATTTAATAACTGTGAGCTGTAAACAGTCCATTCTTGGTTCATTTTTAACAACAGATGCTTTTCAGTGATTCCGAGAAAGTTGATCATCCATTAGAGCAATCATCTTATCTATAGCAAAGCATACAATTACATCTTTCCTGGTTTTACACAAAACGATACATATTATTTTACACTGCACTGCTCGTCTAACAAACGAAAGCCGCAAAGAGACCATGATTACATGTAGGGTATCTCCTACGTCAGGTGCATTTATCGATTTTATGAAAAAACTGATCTGCAATTACAGCAAATACATCCAGTATGTCTACCCGGTACATGTAGGCATAACTGTTTTCTTTTCCTAGTTTACACAAAACAATACAATAGGTACTTGACAAATATCATGCCATCATCCTGTGCATCGATAGGTTTCATCTAGGATACTGCTATGAGCACCCGTTATATACATGTAACGTAAAACAATATGGTTGTCATAGCAACATGCAAATTTCAGTCAACTCACATACTTTACACAGTAATACTAGTGGCAGAGGTACAAATGAAACTGAGAGTCTACGCCCAAGATAATGGGATGGCCATGCTTCAATAATAGAGACATTTAGTCTGGCATCTTTTGTTCCACAGGAGCAAGGCAAGTCCAGGTTGACTCAATCGATCTCATAAAATAGGTCAACCTGGTTGTTTTAGCATCCATTAACTTCATCGCGCAATGTCATTCACCCTGACATGACTACTCTCACAGCGTTTCAAGTTCTATTAAACTGTATCACAGACAACAGCGTCCGTCAAATTCAGTTAACGTAATTGCCGATTCACAAGTCCTACATCAAGTTAAGATGTTGAAGGTGTTCATCTCTTTAACAGTTATCTGCAGATGGACAGCGGTGAAGATCCAAATGGACACTTAAAAGAGCGTTTCCGGTGTGTTTGACCGCCGCCTTATGACTAATGTCTTTCAAAAACATCACAGACCGCTCCTGCCCTTGGAATATCATCCGGCAACCTCCAAGGTTTCCACTAGGAGATTTTTTCTTCAGATGTAAAATTAAAATCCAATACGACCTTACACTCAGGCAGATAAGGTCACACCATTAGAAGTGCTGGCAAGACAATGGTAAAATTTACGCTTATCTCAATGCTAATTACCAAAATTGGGATAATGGAGATTGACTGATTGATTGATTGATTGATTGATTAATTGATTGATAGGGTATGAGAGAAGAGAAATCACAAGGCTGAATGGAAGATGGAAATCTCAATTCCAGGGATTGGACATACCGTACCTGCATGATTTACATGAGTTCTTCATCATCAATATTGACAAAGGAGGTCAAATAGACTTTTGTGTTTTCTTTCACACAGCTTGACACTGAGACAGGTTCAATTTGTTTAAAAGGATCATCACAAGCAATGCTTCAGACCATGCAGGGCTGATCATTTCTTAGATTTCTTTGAGATACTGATCTGAAACAACCTTCAACTGAATCCAAAACAAAATTAGCGATGCATTCTAACTGTACTCAAGGTAGCACATATGCCCAACGCCTGGTCTGCCAACTTATTCATTTTACATGTAGTTCAAAAACATCTTTGTGCACATGGTGATTGGCTTCTCAGATCCAGTGGCAGAATGCATCCTACATACAGTAGACTTTTACCCTGCAATACAGTTCACATCATTCTGTAATCTTTTTAAGCAGTTGATTGCTCATCTGCAGACATTTCATTCTTTATCTACCTGTTACTATCACCTTTATTTCTTTTTAATCAAAGGAAAAGAAATCACTTTCTGAGTCATTTTTACCTGCACTACTGTACCACATTACTACTGGTATTTAGTATGGCGTAGTAGGGTACTGTGGAAGATTATCAAAATTTTTGGCGTCTACGGGAAGGCACTTTTAGGCCTTTCACTGATATACCAAGAAAAAGGAAAGATTTCTGCTCTGCAGGTTACATGGGTTTTTATCAACTCGTGATCACTATTAACTTACTTCGTTCTTGTGATCAGACACTGTACATGTACTTAACCCTAGTTCTGTTATTTTTCCAACCAAAATTTCAGCAGCAGCATTTTACCAAGTTTTGTGAATCTTTCTGCGATCATTTTGATAATTTTGGACCAAATTGACATCACATTTCATTACCAGTAGTTTCTTATCAAAATTTTGGCAGAAATCTGAAAAAAATTGATGGGGTTACATATATATTTTATAAAAGTGATAAAAAAATTGACTTTGGCACTCAAAGCGTTAAAAATACACTTATCACTCCTAGCCAGAGATTTTGACACCACATAAACTGTACTTTACTTTGTTGGGCCAGACTATTTGACACATCATAGACTCTAGGGTCCATGAATACATACATGAAACTTATATTTGAATTGT
Source organism: Ptychodera flava (assembly GCA_001465055.1). NCBI lineage: Eukaryota > Metazoa > Hemichordata > Enteropneusta > Ptychoderidae > Ptychodera > Ptychodera flava. Next base: position 80,997 of record LD344105.1, on the reverse strand, counting down.
CAAAATATGTAGTTTTATAGATTTGGTTTACAGTCAGGTAGTTTGGTCAATCTCAAAATATATCTCGCAGAGCACACTGCCACCTCTTTAACTATATCTGTACACACTTAGAAGGATAAATACAGGGCTGTATTGACTAGAGAGACTCGATATCCTAAAGGGCAGTGACATCCATAACGCAGGCAATTACATTCCTTCCACTCACAATGAAAATGGCTGTGACGTCCCTCGAGTCTTAGCTTAGGGCCTCTCCCCAAGAACACCGCAATCTTATTAAGTTTGCCTAATCTTGTACATCTTGTCGCTTGATGCAGTGAAAAAAACCTTTGACACAGGAAACAAGGCTTCAATTATTTTCCCTGCAAGCCACCGGATTCAATTTGCAAATGTGCGCCGTTGAGATTTTGTCGGATAAAGGAAAGAAAAAATTGGGAGCATTATGGAATACATTGCAATCGGCACTCGGAACACCTGTGCAAAGAAAAAGCTTTGTTTGTGCCATAACACATTAGCCGGTTACTGAAGCGGTTTCAATCAAATTAAATATGGTATTGTTGCTTGCTCATTGGCAGTCTATTTGAAAATTAAACTGCACTCTAATGTACTAACTGTATCATCACGGACACAATTGAAGGTGTTTCACATCCAATATAATTGCAATCAAATGTGCCTTGATTGTGACAGTGTTCGCGCGTTAAAAGGCATGATTTAAGTGAACTTCAATTATGGCTACGGCGGACATACAATGAGCTTGCAATTTTGGATATAGTGGGCTGTTCTGTAAATTTCAATCAACTTGTCACGAAGCATAAAGAGTCATAAATGATAGATTTTCACCTTGAGACTGCTCAAACTCTGATCAGTGAAAACACTTGAGAAACAAATATATAAAATGCTTTCAAGAGCATATGAATAAAATGTCCTTCTACACCTAATTTCTGAAATCAAGCAATTTTTTTCCCAAACTTAAGGTCAACGGAGTATCAGAACATTCATTTTCCACAAGATATTCATCATTTTTAAGACTGAAAATAAACCAAACTTTACTTCAAAGTAATCACTGTTACAACTTCAGACTGGAAAAACCGACTGATACTGTAGGACTTCAATAGAAGAATAAAGTGGTTTGCACATGGGAGGCCATTCAGTGTAGTAACACCTTTTCAACTTTGTTGTCGTTTTCAGTTCAACTTTGTTATCGTTTTCAGAGGAGCTCTGTCTATGCTCATTCAAGGAATATAGGTCACATGTAATATGCTGACAGCCATATTGGATAGGGTTGCAAAACAAAATTGTAAGGTACTGCTTCATTATCGTGAGACCTTGGTGTGACATCAACTCCATAGATTTGTTCATGGATGTGTCAGACAATATCTCTTAATGTATACCTTGAGAAAGATCAACATACAGTACTGAAAGTACCAAAACAAGATACGATTTATCACTTAGTACACCAAACTGTACAGTACCCCTGTGTATATTTTGTAAAGCACATACAGTATGCATCTATGGATATTAAGCCCTAGGTACACTTAAATTTAGGAGTTCAGTCGAACTTTCACCTGTATATGATCACCCAATGGAAAGAATCATTTTTTACCATGCATTATGGAAATTTAGACAACTTTTACACAGAGATAAACAAATACAGTTTAATGCAATCAAAAGAATGTGTTTAAGCATTATAACTTTCAATACAATAAATCTTTATTGGTGCCCAACACAGATGTGAGCCACAAGGCATATTGGAATCCTGCCCATTGGGTACTTGTATGTTCTACATGTGAGCGTCAACATTCTATTTCCAGAAATACGCAAATCATTTCTGTAGCAAATTTACTTTAATCTATCAAATGTCATAATCAAGACTTGTAGTAATTAAATGATGTGGCTTGATACAACCTTTCTTCAAAGAGTTTATTTCATGTTTATTGACCAAAAAAAGTATAAGATAGGGTATTTTTATAGATATTTTACTTTCAGTCATTGAACACATCAATCTCCTTGTAGTAGTTATACAAAGTGACAAAATACAACCTTTCTTTGAAAATGCCAATTTATACCAACAGTATCTTGGCATCTCAGATTTAGAGACACAAAGGTGCATGGAATTGTGCACAAAATATGGTCATGTATGGACTCGGGGCTCTTTTCAATCATGATACCATGTAAAAAAAGTTTTGCTGTCACATTCAGCAAAGATCAAAGTGAATTATTCTAGAAGAGAACAGTTAAACTGAATAGCCGTGGTAAAAAAGCATGACAAAGTACCGGCGCACATTTGCAATGGACTTCAAAAAAAGTTTGATTGAAGTTTTACAGAGATAAGTGACAATTGCCACTCTTCACTAATGATATCCCTTGATCAACTGGACATTACCTGGGCCATTAATCCTGGTTTTACATCTGCGCCTAGATGAACCTGTCAACTCGAAATTTACAAGCTGTACCAGCCATGCGGGGCTATTTCCCAATATTTGCTTAATTTACAATGATCAAGACCCTGAAAAATACGATCAGAGTGATCAAACTGTTTGGCTGTGCGCTACTTGGCCGCAGGTAATTACTTACATGACCCTCCGGAGTCTAGGAGTCACTGGAGAAAAACTTCCTGGCATAAAACAAACACCGCAGCCCGGCTCTTAAAGAAATTGACAGCGCCGCAATGAAAATCAATCATGAATGAAACGGGCACGGGCAAACAGAGCCATTCTCATCCAATCAGTAAATGCCATTACAAAATTAAACTGACACGGGCGAAAGCAAAAGAGACAATATTTCAAACATCCATCGCAAAAGGCCGTGTGATTACATTGTGGTAATGGCTCTTTTCAAGAGTTCGTCCTTTTTAACTAATTCCACGCGAAAGCAGTTCACATCATCCTCAAGTGGCACATCACTCAGAAAACCCAACTCCCTGGAGACGTCCAAATGCATGCGCCTTATTTCCTCTCTGCTCATAAGCCGCTTAAAGTCCCTGCAAAAATAAACATGGCCAGCCATTTCAATTTTGCTAAAAACAAAAAATGGGCCTGAATAGATTTGATTATAAGCCCGTCATGTTACGCTGTCTTTACTCGGATAATTAATTTTGGAGGAAATGTTTGCCTACTGCCTTTTATGTTCTAAAGAAGATTAGAGAATATCAGCTTTCAGAGCAATCAAACCTCACCGTTTCCAATATCCTCGGCGGGGAGAAAAGTCTATTTGACTCAAATCAGGAAGACATGGACCGAAGTTAACTTTGGATATGAATCAACAATGTAACCCACCTAAGTATCTTTTAACAAGTTTCCACATCTGAGGTAATTTTCCCTGGCTATGCCCAGAGCGGTGAGAAAACCTTCCATTACGAATGCCAATAGATGCCAGATCACGATAGAGGGAGGTTAAATTCGAGAAGTGACATTGTAATCGTGATTGAGGGCCGGTGTCTGATGGAACCAACTCCCAGCGGAATGATGCTCAAAATACCCCATGGCATTTCCAGGAAGCATAGCAGAATAGAGAAAGGTTTTTAACACCAAAGGTACCTATCTGTACAATCATTCCACAGGTTCTCCAGGCAAAGTTAAAACATGTTTAATTGTAATCATGAACACTGACACTAACCACGGTCCCTCCAAATTATTGTGGAGGGAAGGTGCACTAACTACATTTACCAGTCTCGTGCGCTGTTCATTACATAGATACTAGTATCCATGACCCTTAATTTACATAACTTGTAGCATCATCGTGAAGGCCAAGAACTTACAGCATGAATGTAAAGGCAAAGTTACACGATGAAACTTGCAACTCAACGAGTAACACAGCAGGCAATTTGAGGCACCTGCTGCATTGTGTCGTTTGTATAAGATAGTCACATATTGCCAGAGGAGGTGAGGTGACTTGCCTGAAATACAGACCAGTCTGTTTTCAGGCAACAGGTCACCTGTGGCTCGGACAAGTTACTTGATCTGCATACTGTGTCGCATTGCAATGAACAACCTTTGACATACATCCGTGATACAATCGGTCCCAAGTTGCCATCTATTCTCATCAAAACATTTCAAAAATCAGGATAATGTACAACTCAGGATTCTCAACAAGGCAATTTTAAGGGGTGGACTAACCTTTCGTTTTTAGAGCAATCTATTCATATGTTAATAACAGTGCAAATGAATCCAGTGGAGAACACTGCAACTGTCACCATGTATAACTGAACATACACTGTTACTGAAAGTTTGGACCTCGTGCAAGCTTTTGTGATGAAATCTTTTTTGCCGAAGCCTTTCATATAGATGAGAATAACAGCTTTCCATTACATTCTGACAATGTTTATTTCCCATACAGCAAAGCAAGTCGCAGAAGTTCATTTTGTTCAGAGATCACAAACAAATAATCTGTTTGCAGTTAGCAAAACGGTAATTTTTGACACTTTTGCAGTTACGTACCGATGTCATTTTGTACAGTGAGTGACTTTACACTTGTATATTATCTTGATATCATAAAAAGGTCAAAAAAGAACGACTTTTGTCCCTTTAAAAGTAGCGACATTGCCATTAGAGTCCCCATACGCTGTAGACAAACAAAGCAGCACGTGATTTCAACAATCTCAAAATCTGTCCCTGAAACTCAGCTTGCCTTAATTTTAGAAATTTTGAGGTCAAGCAGACTGCATATCAGAGCCATTCACATTTACATGTAGGTCGAGAAGATCAAGAACAGCAAACAACAGGACATGTATATGCTGTAGTTCTGGTAAATTTGCACTAAAACAGCAAACATTGTGAATATTTACATCCCATATGGTGGGCACTCTTTTCTTGGACTAAGAGGTTCACAAGGCATCAACTTTCCACAGATCTTACAACTAATTGGCTTGTTTTTGGAATACACATGCACATAGCCAACCACACTCAAGTTAAGGTAGAACATGCCTTTGGGACAGATATTCAGACTCTCAAATTTCTACAATTCTTTACTGATCTACTGCTTGTGTGGGTTCACTTTGAAGCTCTTGGAGAAAGAAAACTTTCGTTGTCTTAATTTTTTGCAAAACACAATATTTAATTCTTCCCCATGGAGTTAACACTGGGATGGTGGCCATTTTGAATTTCAAATATCGCAAAGTGTAGGGCAATTTGTTTCGCTAGTTCCAAACTTTGCACAGCGACCGCCGATTTTTTTATTGTTGATTGGGTAAGAAAGTTTCATTCAGGAAAGTTTGAGCAAAGTTTAAGTCTTTCACTTTTGAGGTGCATACTACCTTGAAATACAATACATGCACAGCTAATGTAATATAAGAACTTTTGGAAGGAGCAGTCCAATTCTATTTGTTTTAAAGATATCTCAGTAACATCTTGGTCTGAAAACAAAATGGCCAATTAGTCAGCCATATTGGATTCAATCACAAAACATGTGGCATGCCACAACAATACATATAGTCCGCAGCTGTGATGTCTAAAATTGGTATCTGAGAATAGCTCAAACTGATGGGTAGATTAGCACTCTATGAACCACTCTTTTATTAAGGGTGGGGATTTGGCCGAACGGCTTTGACTGTGATTTCCTCGCTACTTGACTGGGGGACCGTTCATGCACGTTGTGAGTTCGAATCCAATCGAAAATCTACTGTATTTTCTACTCTGGTTTGATCGATATATCTGCTGGTGGACAGAGTTGTCCCCAGGCTGTCTCTCGCCCAGTAAAGCGGTACATACATTGCTTTGATAAACTTTGTGTGCGATGGGTGATAGAGAGTGTGCAAGCCTGAGTGCTTTATGCACTCTACAATTTGTGGAGTGGCCGTAGTCAGAAAATTGTAACAACTTAGCCTGGTCATTGAACCACTTTTTTGAGAGTGGGGATTTGGCCGAGAGGTTCTGTCTGTTGCTTCGCCACTAGGTGACTGGCTATCGTATGTTGTGAGTTTGAATCCGATTGAAAATTTAGTGTATTATCTACAATCAGCATTGAGCCAAACACCAGCCTTTGGGTACAAGGGAATACAAAATGTCATGCAAGAGAGAATTACCCTAGAGACACTGTCGACAGTCGAAAACTTGGAATTCTACACATTAAATGCCTATTAAAATTGATGAATGACAAAACCCGGTGAACAGATGAAGAGAGATTTGCATAATTTGCTAAATCAAGCATCATGTATTTTGAACACCAACTGGACCAACATTTATTTTATACCTCACTTACTTAGCAAGACTAAAAAAGCACTACTGGCATTTGTATTAAGACGGTACACTACACCAAGAAAACTAGTATTGAGAGGGGTTACATTGCTAGCAATTGAAAATTATATTAATAACAAAACCACACACATATATCATAACCTGGATATTTGTTTCTTGTACAAAACTTGATTGTATTATTACTATTGTTATTGTTGTTGTTGTTGATTTTTTTGAGAAAAATTAGGATTTTTGGAAACTTATAAGTTGTGTTACTGGCTATACTTTATATTTTGATTCATGAACTAAATATTAATTCAAAATATCTGCTAGCTGTTCATTGACTGTGGTAAATGTATATCCACCAGGTCGACTGCACTTCTTTGCGGATGTAAAACTTTTCTTCAGCATAGTATTATCATAAATCCATGCTTTTCGGATAAATGTGATTTCCTCAGGCCTAGTACGAAGCAGCCACTGTTCAATCTCTGGGCTCACTCACTGAAATCGTTAATGCACAAAAATAATCCACTCGAATGTAAGATAAAAATGAAATGCACACGGGCAAAAAATTAGGGTGACCTTCCTGGGATTGAGGGGATTTTAAAGTCATTCCTCTGATAAACCCTATCTACCGTATGCACATACTTCAAAGACAAGGTGACCCGAAAATATCAATGTCAATGATATCACATGTGAAGTCTTGTTATTTCAACTCAGAAACAAAATAAAAGACTTTGAAAACTTGAAATTTACCTCTACCCTGTCAGAATTCATTATGAAAACACTCGTAAGTCTAGCTACACATTGAAAACCATGTCAAATGGCTACTGTATTCCGTAATTAATTATTCTTTCAAAGTGAAAGGAAAAGGAAAAAGTATATTAAAGAAGAGAGTGGTGACAACTTGTCTCCACTTCACTTGTCAAGTTCAATAACTCAAACGTCCTTTTCTCATTTATCCCTGAATTGTCAATTAACTGACAATGCTCACAGATGACTGAGCTGATACGCTTAAACACCCGCTTCCATGAAAAAATCAAATCCTCCCGCGGTGGAGAAATACACTAAACCCTATCAAAGTAATTAGAAAATTGATCAACGAGACATGAAGTCTGTTCTCCAATACCCTCGTGGTTTGCTCTGCCACAACATTAAGACTGCGCGACTCTCTCCCGCTCTCCGCCGAAAGCCGCTGCCCGTATGCAGGCAACCGTTCAATCACAAAATGCAATTGGACCGCGCTGGAGACACTCTAGGAATCAATTAGACTTTAATTTGGTAAATACACTCGATTAACTGGCCTGAAACATTGGCTGACATGGGCAATGCTCTTTGGATATTACCGGCAAATTGCGAGTTGTCTGCTTTCCAAGTACTTAGTAATTGAGACATATGTACACACGCCGACCACGGGAAAGCTTACAGTTGCATAAGTGCATGAGTGAGCAGTGAGATTACAAAGTTACATGCGGATGAAAACAGTAACATAAGACCTTCATAAAGACTTTCTATGCACATAATTCACTCTATTATATCACTGCCGATATTCTTTACTTCCTATATGTATAATGCAAAGTAACCAAACACCAAAATTGTTGAACAGGGCGGTTTCATTGAAAACTTAACCACAAAACTTTTTCCTGGACAGAAACAATCACTTGCAACTGAGTAAAAAGGTGTAGAGAGAGGATATACATGTTTGTGAATTAAGTATAGTGGGTAGTATTGTGCATGTGTCTGGTGTAAGTACATGCATTTATAGTTATAGATATGTAGATAGAGATATAATATACAAAAATGTATAGATACAGATATAGTCTATAAAATCTATTGACACGTTAGTATACAGTACCGGTACCTATTAGTAAGTATGATGACTTGTTGTGTGTGTGCCAGTCTATGTATCTATCTATCTATCTATCTATCTATCTATATATCATATCTATCTATCTACCTTTCTGTCTCTCTATAAAATCTATCTACACATATAGATAGAACATACAATCTATATAGATTATAAAATCTATAAAATCCCATTATATATATATATATATATATATATATATATATATATATATATATATATATATATATATATGAAATTGCATAACACATTAGTACATTAGTATATGTGTATTTGTAAGTACATGTATGGTAAGTCGTAGTGTGTGTGTGGTAGGTGTGGTGTGTATATCTCTGTATAAACCATAAATGTTTGGGAAAATGTCTCTTTTTTGCCATCATTGGAGAGCTGTGTTTTGTTGCAGAGTTGTATAACGCTCAGTTATTCTTCTCCATGAAAAACATGAGTATAGTACTGAATGTATGATGACATCAAGTGGAGTCAAACTTGGTAAGATTATAAATTTTCGTCTATTTAATTTCAGTTGGGTGAGGAAGGATTAAGAATATTATTGTTAGATTGCAAAAATAGGTTATATGGTCTTTGTTTTATTTCTCTGGATTACTTCCTTTTTTTAAGACGGTCAATTACATGAACCTACGTGATATCCGAGTGAGCATAGATTATCTTCATTCACAATCAAGTGATAAAATTTTGATATATCATATTCTGAACATACTGATCAGGGAATTGGAGTCTGTATTAAACGCTTTCTTATGCTGTTCTTGCCCAAGCAAAGTCTGATATCGTGGTGGGCTGGGTAGATTTCACATTACCTAAATGACATACCACCAGTCTGTTAATTACAACTGGGGCACTTAGAAAAATAAATTGGGATGAAAAAGTGATGACAAATTAAAACAGTAGTTTTCACTGTATGGGATATCATGGCTTTCAGAAAGACTGTGAGCTTGTGATGTTTGGAGCCTAAAAAGGACCAGTCAATCAGACACAAGTAGGTTGTCACAATTGTCGCTACTGTCCCTCATTTCCAGTGAAGCAACTCATCAATGCTCTCATCTCAAGGACTGGAGGATATGATCCTGCAATGCTTATGTATCATATTTTTAAGTGTCATGTATCCAACACGTACATCACTCAAAAAATTTAACTCTGTGACAGAAACTTGGAAGAGTTGTCAGTTTTCAGCAAAATCAACAGTATTCAGGCTTTACACTATGATAACCACATAGTTGTATGTAGTATAATATTTGATGATGGAGATTGGGGATTTTGAACATCTCTCTTTCTTTTCTGCAAACCATTGTAAGATATCGTGTTAATTTAGAGGCAAGTTTCTGGTTTGCAATTTGTCACCAGGTAAAATGACTGAATTAAGTTTTGGAGGTTTTAATGTGCATACATGACTGTGTTGAGCATCGATGGTAGACTATAGTGTCAGTCCCAAGTAATGCTGTTAGAGCCTAGGCGAGAGCAAAAGCTTGCACAAACTCAAAATTTCACTTGACATGCTTTTTTAATTGTTTAAAAATATTGAAAAGTTATCACTTGATTGTTGTCATAACTTTCAGCAGAACAGAAAATCAGTTACTGTCAGAAATGTTAACTTGCATGGTATTGATCATGACAGATTGCCTTGTTTGAGTAGGAAAATTTTCCAGTTGATGATATAGGAATTGTCTGTCTGTACTGTTTCACGTCACACAGGCGGCAACCTGGGCCAGTTCAAGTAGTGATATGTATACAGCACACATGATAAACTATGGTATCTACCGGCATGTACGGAGAAGGATTGTAACAGACAGCCATTTAGTTTATACAAGTATCACACAACATAAACATAAAACAAAACTGACAATTTGATAAACAGTAAATGTAAAAACAATAAATTAACACTCTAAAGTATTATCTGCAAACTCAGATCACTTTTCAAACTCACTTTATGTACACTTGGTTTTCAGATAAAATAGAAACGAAGCGAAAAGGCTAGTGTGATTATATGAACATGGCCTTGAAAACTGTTTTCCTAAGTTTATCTTTATACTTTAAAGGTCATGACAATTTTATGCAATGTATCGCAATCAAGGTCAACAGAGTGTTGATGAAATAAAGATGGATAAATCCTGTACAACTAAACAAACATTATTATGTTGATGAAATTTATTCCATTTATCCATTTAACCTTCCTGATGACATTTGCAACTAGAGTACTGTTTAAATCAACATTTCAAATTTGCAAATATGTTTATGTTTTATTAACGATACTGTATTATTCAAGTTGATGAGATGGTGAAACGCACTTGTCTTCATTCTTGAATCCAGAAACTTTACCAAAAACCTTTAAACACATGTTATGTATTCATTAAACCAGTGTGTGTCTGTGTGTGCGGGGGGGAAGGGGGTATTTTGTATTGCAATCACCCATCTCCACTGAGAACTTTGATCTGTAAGGGTGCGGACTTCTAAAAGACCACAGAACTTGTACCATACTGGACTCTGCCATAGAGGGCGCCCCTACTTCCATCGAAGCACATTCTGGACTTGTCTGTCTTTTCATTGATGTCAAGTGATAACCTATTTTGCATAGGCACTGAAAAGTCATTGCACTGTTAATACTGCCTGTTAAAAACACATATTCCTGAAAGGTTTGCAAAAAGCCGCTACTTCAATCTGAGCCAGAATGACTCTGATTATCAAAACCACAGCTCAAAAAACATATACACTAATACAACTATTTAGAAAAAGGGAACCACAAAAATTTGCTTTCAGAATGGACAATGCAGGGCTTTGATGAATAGAAGGAAAAACATCCATTATTTGCTACAGTAGTTTGTTGGTTTGATTTCTGGTGGGTTACGCATGCACACTTACCCTACCAAAACATTTATCATTATTACTCTCTATTTTGCAACATTGACACTAACACTGATGATGTTGGCTTTGTTTTACTTGATACTCAGTAGACAGGTGATAAAAAAAACATAGCAATAAAGATTTACCTGTCTACCACTGTTGTGATTGTGTTTAAAAGAAGCAAACCAGAAGACACGAACACTGTTTTCCAGCCCGGATGGTACACGATCTCGGCTGTAGAGAGACTCTGCATGTTGGGTTCCACTTGTCAGAATGTTTCTCAGCCCTACTACAGGTGCCCTGCACAGTACAGTATGTGTAACTGACGACTACGGTTACATATGCAATAGTAGTTTCAGTGTTGTGAAAGCAGAGGATGTCAGCTACTGTGACAGAGTGGTCCAGGGTTGTGGTCAAAGTTGTAGAAACTTGACTCGATTATTAAACCACTGTGGATACCACATTTGTTGCTGGATAAGTACAGTTGGTACCACAAGTTTTCAGCTCAAACCCCTTTGAAAAATTACTGAATTCCTGAAGACCATTGGTGGTACAGTGAAACCTGTCTAAACCAAACCCTGTCTAAACTGGAACCTGTCTAAACTGAACCCTTTTCTCAGTCCTATTCCAATCTCTACGTTAAAAGGACCTCTATAAACCAAACACCTCTCTAAACCGAACAATTTTCTCAGTCCCTGAATGGTTCAGTTTACACAGGTTTTACTATACTATGATGTACATGTACCAGAGGAACACTACAGTACATCGTTAGTGCCTAACGGGATACGCAAAGGAATGAGGCACAGTACAACTACATGTACACCGGCACCTACATTGTACATCACTAAACGGCCTGTATGTAAGTCATCTTGGCCCTATTGATGTCAAAGACCTGTGACATCAACTCCCATTTCTTCTAAAGGCCATCATGGCCATGACGTTGCCTTGAAAATGGAGTGGGAACTACAACCACTCAGACCACACAGACATTATGCAAATGGTTATGAGTTAACAATCAGTCACTTAAAGAATTAGAGATGCACTTAGATCTGATGATGCGACAAAGTCAATTAAAAAAACCCCGAGAAACTTCATAATCGCTCTCAGGATTCTGTCAAACCTAATTGATGCTGCGTTGCTGAACAGAAACTTGCCGTCAATCAATCAGCGTCTCAGCCTGTCAGGTTGTCGGGATAATGCCGTTGGATTAGTTCCAGAGGAGTAAAAGTGAAATCTGCAGATTAGACACTTTGGCCAACCTGCGTGACGTTAATTGCCATAGTCATATTCAATCACGCATCATAGCAAGGTCACCGTTAGATTGGAAAGTTTGCGGAACTTTTTTTGTCAGTTCTGTTCATTTTCATTGCATTATGCTTTTCATTCCAGACTAGCGTAGTTATTTAATTAGTGGAGATTAATTCCACTTTGCTGACAAAAGTTGCTTCACATTACGATATTGTAAAACAGTTCTGCAATACAAAATGCATCTACATCGGAAGAACCTGAAGACGTCAAAGCTATAAACCAATTCACATTCACAATACAAACCAATTAAAATCCCAATTTTTGATGGTGTATGTACTTGTATCTACAGAATTCTTTGTCAATCTGAACACACTTTTGTCAAAAGGCTGCTTGTAAGACATTTATTTCAAGGCAATGTTTTCAATAATTTTGCAATGCCAGCTTCCTATCTGCTGTTTCACAGATTTTACAAACACTTACAAAATTCTTTGATCTTTTCTAATCGTCTGTTTTTTGTTCTGTTAATGATATGTCTTGAAGGTCACCTTCCTGATTCCTTTTGTGCAGTCTTATTGTGTACAAGTCTTGTGCAAGGTTTCAGGTCTGTAGGCTTATTGATTGAAAACCATGAATGAATAAATAAATAAATAAATAGATAAATAAATAAATAAACAAACAGGAAGTTGAAGATAAAAGGGTTAATGGCCTATTAGTGTTAATGCTATTAACAAATTATCTTACCTGTATACTGAAAACAGCATTTTTTTTCATGTGTGCTACTCTGATATGACCCTGAGTGGCTAGCTTCACAACATGTTTAACACTTTGTGTTTTCGAAAATTACAAACAAAAGTTGTCCATTCGATTTTTATCACGCAAAAGCAGATGTTATGAAATGTACAACTTACAAGTACCATCAGTGGGACCACTAAAGAAAGTTGGACTGGCCAGAAGTTGTGTGGAAATGTTTCTGTAAGTTGTAAGTAGAGGAAAGTGGAGTTTGAGCATAATTACCCCCTGTACATTTAGTGAAATCCACTTGTGTACTTATGTTTGTGATATTTTTTTTATCACAGAGTACAACTGTATACAACATACACTACAACAGCTACATGTAGCTTCTTGATATTACAAACATCAGTACTTTGCAATTTTGATAATTTTTGAATACCGTAGTTTGAACTTTTTTAAAACATCATTTAAATATGGCGGAAGTGTCTGAAGTTTCAAGTCACGAGGAGGGAGCGTGGATTCGATCAAAAACAGACTAATTTCGTTTGTTGAACAACACTTCTAGACGTCCCCGAGGAATAGTCTGCAAAAAGACAAAAGGTGAACAATAGCAGTGAAGATCTACACGTGCTGGGACAGAGGTGGTCCCATTGTGAACAATACACAACACTGTCTGGGTCACCGTCCTATTAGGGTGTGATGTGACTGACCAGACGATTTGATGACAAAAGAAAAAAAATTTGTTTGGCGTGGCGGCTAACAATGGAAAGACCTCGTTTGGACGATTACCGAGAGAGAAGAGATCTTGCTTGGTCATCTCGACAATGGAGGGGTAAGGTGCATGACTTTGCAAAGAGAAATTGTACACAACCTTGTATTCTCTCACAAGAGAACACCAATGGCTTATTTGGTTAGCACGGTCTTGAATCTTTCATGCAAAGAGGTTGCTCCGCGTTCAATCTACGCTACTCCCGGCATAGTGACACAATCTATTCCACAAATATTGTTTCCATTTAATCAAGTTAATTCATGAATAATTGATGAGGGCAGTGAATTTATTCTCTATGAAACTGATATTAATGTTTAGCATCGAGGCTTGTTCTATCGCCAGCGTGCTGCAGGGCTCATAACTCTATGCATTAAAAAACTAAAGGCAATCATCTCAAAAAAATGAGTATTTCGTGATTATTCTTGCGATAACCTTGAACATGCAAGGCTTATGAAAGGTACCGCCTGTCTCATTGATCCATCAAAGTTTGGATGAATACCCATGAGTGCAAGGGGGACAGAAGTCCACGCAGGCTTCGGTGCATGCATTATTACATGCCTTAGTACACTCATACGATGAAGTGTCATGCTTTTGGCAGAGTTTCAAGTGAAAGACAAGGTGTGACAGCGTGCCAAACACTTTCGGAATAAACTTAGCAACTGGCCACCCTGTGTGCAAGGAGGTCTGTGTAATCAGAGAGTACACATACTGTATAAAACAACTTACACTTCACTGAATATCGTATCATCAGTCAACATGACAGTGTGACAGGAGACTTTTTTTCTCTCATGTTTTTCTTTTATCTTTGTGCATGAGTTGATGAAATCAGTCTGAGGAGGTTTGGCTTGAACAAATCCAGGATCGGAAATAGCCGGTAGCTGCCCTGCATGTCATTGAAATAGTGGCTAGATGCTTGCTTAGGCTAGTACCTGTAAATCTGAGAATTTCCAAGTTACTTGGATTCTGTTGTCTGAATTTTTGCATAGTTCTCTGAATTTTTGCATCATTCACAGAATTTTTCCATCATATTGACAACATCCCTGGCTGTCTAAGGCCTTTAAGTTGGCTCACTGGGGTGAAATTACCCTGAAACATTCGACATCAAAGACTGTTCAACACTGATCAGTCCATAATAGGTTAAACTCGGAATTCAAAAGGACCATGGTACAAACAAAACACCCTGCACAAATGTGTATAGAAATACCGTATGTGTATTTCCATATATTTTTCTATATATGTGGGTTTGTTTGTATTGCAAACACGCAATCTCGTCATCATGTGTATCAGATTCTGTAGATTATACACATCACGTCCTTTTTATTCCAGAGTAGAACCGTCGGAAAGATTTAAGAGCCTATGAATCAGTGTCAATGTCAATGTCGGACAGACCACTATGTGAACCAATATCTGTGCCATTTCAACAATGAAAGTATCGCATAAACATTGGCAGCAAAAATTTGCACAGTCCAGACATAATCCCTGCAACACCTGTCCACCTTACAGGCAATTCATATTCAATGCATGCATAATAAATTCATTGAATTGTGCATGTCGGATTACTGCATAACGATGTCACCAAGTCTTAAAACAATGAACCTACTTGTAGCTATGCTACATGTACCGTACATTCTTTGTACCTATGTAACTTTGTCAGTTGGATACAAAGATTGCTTCATGGTACCGGAGTAACCTTTCGTAATTTTTTTTTCTATATCTGCATAATCGTTGAAACTTTTATTATTTCAGTCTGCGTTTCCATTACTACTGACAGCTCTTGCACACTGACAAATACGTGATGGACTTACTCTGCAAAGCAACTTTAAAACCGCTGGGAATGATGAATGATATCCACAGGCACAATGCATTGGATAAGTCGACAAATATTCTCCATTTCTCATGCATGAGAGAATCAACCACACTCTGAAACTATCAAATGTCTTTTCTGAGTTTCTGAGCTGGTGACTGGATTTAGAATACAGCAGTCATGATATAACTTCTGTGCTTGAAACCTACAGTAAATCCAAAAATTGTGCAGATTAGATAAATTTGAGCTTCAAAGTTACAGTAAATCACTGAATGGTGTCAAACTGCTCATTTCCATTCCCGTGATGGAATTATTCCAACACCGCTCTCTTTCAGTAACAGGTTAGAAAATCTGACTCTGTGAATCACTCAGTTGAATTAGTCAGAAGACGTACGTGTTGCCCTCCACTGACTCACGGAGCTCACACACCAAAGCATGTCACTTCATTTCATTTTTGAGTCACTGCATTTTCCTTCTCACAGATACATCACCTCAGCTTCCCCACAACACACGCACACCACATGAGCTGTCTCTGACAGCTGGGATATATACAGGACGCGGCACTACCAGATACAGCAGAACAGTACGGTGGAGAACAGGATGAATGAACAGTGGCATACAAACACAGAAAAAAAAACCCACAGGAAATGCAGAGGGCAGAATATACCGGTAGTTTAAGGTAGTATTCACCTCAAAGTGAAAGACTTAACTTTTGCTGAAACTTTCCTCAATGAATCTTTCAACTATACTCCTTTGAAATCAAGAATCGAGAATAAAAATTAAGGGTGACTGTTCAAATTTGATTCCAGAGAAACAAAATTACCCAAGATTTACTGATATTTGAAATACAAAATGGCTGTCATCTATGTGTTTACTCCATGGAGAAAAATAAAACTTTTGATTTTCTGAAAAACTAAGTCGATGAAATTTTTCTTACATCAAGAGCTTTAAAATGAGCCCCCACAAGTGGTAGATCAGAAAAGAATTGTAAAAGTTTGAGAGTCCGAATATCTGTCCCCGAGGCCGATTCTACCTTAACAACTGACCTATCCTATACATTCCTTCCTGGTAATCTGAAAATACTACCGATACAGGAAGCTACGATAGGAAGAATAAACTCTAGTGAATGGAATAAACTACCGGTATATTAGACACACTTTCAGTGAAGAGGACACGGAAATGCTATCAAAGACATCGGATATTGTATCAGGACTTTGTGTGACACTGCAAAACACAATGGAATATATAGTTACACATAATGGAACATGAACAACGGATAATATATCAACAGAGATAATATGATAAAATCTTAATACATTAGTAATTTGACTTTTTATGTCCGCCAAAAAGAAATAATATATGTATAATACAGTCACACCACACCTAAAGGTAAGGGTTATCTCTAAAACAGATACTATTACCATTTTTATGGTAAGACTTGAAATGCGGCCAGTATTATGGAAATATGAACCATATCAATTTCCCAGATTATATGGAGATGATGATCTTAAAAGATTCATTCAATTTTTCCAGACCAACAAAGAGCTGTAACAAAACCAACCAAATTGGTAATTGAATTTAACAAAAGTTCATAATCCTTGGAGCATAATTAACCTATATATGCAAAATGGTTATTGTATTTGAAAGTTTAAGCCTTTTCAATTAAACTGTTTCTTTAGTTTACGCATCACAGTACAGTACATCAGTGCGATTATTTTTGTACACTGAACGGAAAATCATGATGTCCTTTGCAGTTCAGTGCACAGTACCTGAGTACTACACGTTGAAGATTGCTGTTGACATTTTCAAATACAGTGAAACCTGTCTATTGAGGACACTCTCTGGAACAGAAAAAGTGTCCTGAATATAGAGGTGTCCTTAAAAGGGAAGTTACAGGACCCTGACAATAGGGGAATTACTGATGACGCAGCCAATTTGCATACACTCATAGGCGGGAGTTTCTAAATTCTCATAGCATCACTTTGACCATACGATAAATTTGAATAATCATGATGGGCACTTTTGTGATATATGCAAAGAGGGGTCAAATAGTCAAATAGGGAACACAATTTGAAAAATGTGCGTTCTCTGACAAAAAACGGAACATTTTTTCAGTTTTATTTTTTCGACTCAAGTTTAGTCGCTATACATTTACAGACATCATATGCAAGATTCAATGACAATGAACGGCTGAAACATGGCAAAGTTATGGGATTCTGGGACCAAACATGCCATGTCCGATCAGTACATGTAGCATGGCTTTTTCATATTTGCACAGACTTACGATAATCCGGCTTTTACAGGGGAAGTTCCTGTTGAAGAGACAGGTGGAATTCTATTCAAAGTGCAACTTTTGGTTTGATAAATCTGTCCTTAATAAAGAGGTGTCCTGATTAGAGAGGTGTCCGTAAGGACAGGTTTCACCGGATTTTGTGTTAGAATGCAAGACATTTCTGTTGCTCTGTACACTTCATCTGATGGCATCTCCCATCAACTGAACCAACTTCAGATACATTGACAGCTTTGCTTTTTTTTTAAGGATCCAAGAATCCACAACTACTCTAAAAATTGTCCGCTTTCTGTACCGGTACTCAGAGCTAATGGCTATACCTATCATTGTCAACTGCCATCTTCTTGAAAGCTTGGTGAAATAAAATCCGATTTCATTATATTTTCTTAGAATACATTTCTCAAGCAAATTGATATACAGAATCTATATTTCATCAAATTATGCAGCACTCCATTTCAAGAAGCTGACAGCAATTTCGTCAAATGGCATTTTACTTCCGTGGCTATACAAATATTAAGTTTGAAAAATGAACCTGAGTGACTTGCATTTTTTAAAGAATTCATCTACAATCATGTTGATCGATAACTTTCCATCATTTAGCGGTGCCGTCTTTACATCTACACACCTAACTTTTTTAGATCCTCTCTTTGAAGTCTCTAATCTAAAGCTATTAAGCCTGATTGGAGCATAGACAGTGGTCCTCTACTCAACAGTCTATGGTATTATTAAAGTTGTATTAACGTATTATATATCATATCCCTTGGATCTTGGGAGTCTTACTAGCTGAAAGAGAAGTTCAGAATCATTTGATTGAATTTTCAAGTCGCTTTACAAAACAGAAAAATGAAATTCAATCAGTCTCTGAATCAAACACTGCCATGTTGAGGCATGACGGACACGAGAAGCAACAAATCAACGCCCGATTTGTAAGACAAAATATTCACATATCCTGGCCCACGTGCATAGAAATGTGTTGCGAGCAGGGGATAATATAATCAAATTTAATGGACGCTTGGGCTTTAACCAGCTCAAAAGAAACTGAAAATGAAATCTCAATTATGTTTCTTTTATTGGGAGCGGATGCCGAGCTCTAGGCGAGCTACTTCAAATGTGAATGGTTTCATTGCAAACGGCCACTGATTGAAGCCATTACCTTGACATCTCAGACACCACACCTAGATCGGTCATGATAAAATGCAATTTGAAAATGAAAAGCGAGTCAAGGTAACGAGAAGACAAGCTGACCTAGTTCTTTACGGTGACCTTCACTTATTCCCCTGCGTGAACGCTTTCTCGTTTCGATTCAAATGCAAGTTTACAGAGAAAAGCACACAAAATCTTGTGTTCTCTCGTCCAAATCAAAACACTGAGTGTTTGCATTTGCTGTTGCAGTACATGAAAAAATTCTACCTCATCAAATAGGATATGTCAATATTTTAGTTAGACCACAACAAGTTCCACCTTTCCCTCAGAATATTGGACCAGTAGTGCATGATTAAAGGTGCAGTTTTTATAGAGGACTCCACAAAACAACCTACACATGACTGTAAGTCAAGGGCTTATGGACCATCTGATATCAGCAAGGTGGTGGTGCCCTAAAAAATTATTTTGTGCCAGCTTTATCTTATAATCATGCACCTTCAATTCAATAAATTAATGCTGGGAAAGTTTTAAAATATTTTTGCAAATCCAACAGCTGATTTTGTGGGTACCCCTTGTGGATCATCATTTACATGATCCATACTCTTCCCACCCCTTGATGTTAAATAGTCTGCCCCTACAGCTGATACTGACCCACTGAAAACATTTGTTTGACAGCAAAGTACATTTGACTCTAGAGGAGACCAGCTTAACACTGAGGGAGCTATAAAATAGCAGAATTTGAACATTTAGCTGGTAACGATACAGTATTATGGACTCCTGTCAAACCACAAAAGCATCTACCACAAAACTCAAATACATAATTACTTTGATAACCTGTTACAGCGATTACAGACCCACTGAACAACAGTGATCCATTGAACTAGCAGCCCAGAGAATCACAGGACCAACGGAGAGATCACCATCAATGAATAAAGAACTGTAACACATACAGAACATCATGATGACCATTGCACAACAGGATTACAGATGTAGAACAAAGCTCTCTTTGATGCCACAGTGATGTTCAGTGTCTTGCACAGTTTAGTCTACAGCCCCCCCCCC
>LD344105.1:38182-52353 GCA_001465055.1 Ptychodera flava | reverse complement strand
CGAACTCTAAATCTTTTAAAAGCCAGTCTGTAATTTTGTTTAAACGCATATGTAGTTACCTTAATATTTATGGCACAATTATATCACCCATCCATATGATATACTGTACACTCTAATGAAATATTTCATTAAGTCAACCATGAATATGTTGTGATTGACATACATGTATACTTGATATTATATATATATATATATATATATATATATATATATATATATATATATATATATTTAGTAACAATTATTATCACTACCGTACTATGAATACAAATCAATACAGTCATGTATACTTTTGAATGTTTAGATATTTAGTGATTCTCTTTATCACTGTCTCTCTCTCTCTCTGTCTCTGTCTGTCTGTCTTTGTCTGTCTCTCCATCTCTCTCAGAGATGATTATAATAAATACATACATCTATGACTACACCATACATCATTACCTTCATTTATTAAATTTTCATTTTTTAGATTTTAGTGTTTTGCCTGTTACCAACTTATCCAGACTTGACTCTAAAAATATGAGATACCATGACATGCCACATTTGCACACAAATTTCATTGACATACATGCATGCACCCTACGGGTGTTTTGACACATAGAGCGACTTGTGAATAAGTCACTCAGCTTTACTCAAAATATTTTGCAAACAGTCCTTGTGCTGTAGCTTTCATTTCAATACTGTGGCAGATTTCTCAATCTGTTTAATGTACTGAAACTTGAGAACGTTGCCAGTCACAGTTCTGCTTTGTGACGCGCATAATTTTGTCACAATTGGTGCAAGTTTTGAGAGATTTCGCAGATCACCGAGTTGATCATGACATTGTTATTCGGCTCACGTGACACGTACTGCTTCTGTGAAGCCTGTACTCAAGAAGAGTGCCCTGACCTTCAATGTCAAGAAAATAGGTCAAGCCATTAACCAGGGTCCGTCACTCAGTCAGGCACTTGCATTACCAAAAGAGAGCGAGAGTACGGTTTCAATAATTTCTTCTCATTACGCCTTTCAATGCAACTCGTCATCTGTAATTCGATCTTTATCATTGCGCATCACGGCAAATTACTGCCTGAATTTCAAACACAATGGGTGCAAATAGCCGCCGCATGACTGTTTAAATCTAGATCATAATTTCTAAATATACATGATATGTATTTGGCTCACTCTCTGGCTGAGTGCGCACAATTCCAGCACAAAGATCACAATGTCCTCTGGCTGATATTGATGGCTCTGTCTGCATCACAGCTATATTAATATTCATATCCTTACCCAGAGATGATCCTGTCGCAGTGGGACTGAACTGCGCTTAGAATTCCTCCTCTGACATATTCCAAGGTCAATACCCCGCCGATACGCCCCTGAAACAGATCACACAGATAGATTCATCATTCTGCCCAGATTCTGAATTATTCATATTGCGGAGGAAAATTTCCATTTCGAAACACCATGTGGGCAAAGAGCTGATTATTGCACGTCTATATGACGATGAGAAATGTAAAAGATCCAGAAATAATTTGACTGAAACTGTATAACTGTGATTTACGCAGATGAGCGATTGGGCCTCATAGTTTTCAATATCACCATGATTTGAAGCTGTCAAATGATACCCTTTTGCCCCCATTTTGCAATGCAGAGGTCCAATTTTCCCATGGTGAACAATGGATGGTGCCAAAATTTGATGGCAGCTTGGTTAACATCTACAGAGCAATCACTTGACTAGGTAACTGTCGTATATGATAAGGTTGGATCTGTGTATAAAAATAGAGGTAGATATGCCATTGGAATATATTGACGTCAGTATCATTTGTCACGATTGAAAAAGTAAAGCGCTGCTAAGAATTTAATAACTTCTTCACTCTGACAGGGTAGCTGTAGTTTTTTTCTCATTCTTTTCAGCATGACTGAGCAGCTACCGCCTTGCCCAATTTTACCAGAGTTTATGAACCACCGTTTCATCCATTACAGTAGACGGCAGAATACCAGCATGACGCAATCTGTCTCCAGCTGTGTATCCCAAGTGGACTCATACAGGTGTCGAAATGAGACATATGGACCCCTTCCTGTGGAAATGCTCGCAGGTGAACGACCTTAATCCCATCGTTATATGCAAAGCTGAACACATCCATGCTATCCGCATGTACAGTGTCCTCTGACATACTTCTCTCCCAGTACGTGCAGGAACCGTAGTACACCTGGACGAGGCTACGTGCACTTACAAACACAGAAACTGACACAGATAAGATCAAATTTGTTTGGTTTCCACGTAAATACATAAAGCTAATTGCCTAAAGAAGTGTGTACAATACTGAAAGCAATTTATCACTCACTTGTGACTGTGCTTGCTGACAAAGTCTTAATCATCCAAGAAAATTACCAGTCATTTCGAAATTCAATATTGACAAAGTTCAGGAATTTTGCAATACGCACAGTGAACTCTTTAATAGACACTTAATTTTGTCTTTAACGTATCTACCAATATTTAAATTTTCCCATTATAGATCTACATTTTTCTCTATTACGAACGGACAACTGATCAAACCTCAAAATTACTTTAATGAAAAAAATTAATCTAGTAATTGGCTTGTTGCAATGAAGCCAACCTTGTGTGTTATTTCACCATTTGATAACAATGGATAAAGTGACCATGAATTTTCAACAACCCCAGACAACAGATACTGATTGCTGGTACGTGCTGGTAATCTATAAACACTTACGCATCCCCTGCACTTCACAATGACCAAGCCGTATCGAATTGATCAGTTCGTGCATAGAGTCAACCACCTCATCAATAGGTGGGGACGATTATATTAACACTGTTTTCTCTAAATTTATGATGTTCTAAATATAATACTCAATTTGTCAATGCAGGCAAGACCATATGGCACTGCATCATTGTAAATTACAGTATGTTATGATCACTTTATAATATAATGAACATCTTTTTTGGATGGTATCATAAGTATCTGTCTACATTTAAAATGCCCTACCATGTTGTTGAATGCGTGAACTCAACGTGTGCCAGACTCCAATTGTATTTGACTATCTAGGAAAATTTAGAGGGTTTTAGCATGTCTGATTTAGATTATTATTATGAATTGCGGATCATAAAATTCGTGTAGATTGCATAAACTGCCTCATGTGAGCTAGAAAAGTCTAAAGTCCCTCATGCTTTAACTTTTGATTTTAATAGATGTTATTACAGTATATGGTTAGCATTTGCAGTATTCATTTTGCAAGACTCAGTATAGGATGATAGGTAAGTTTCCTTTGGCTGTATCTCAATTCACAGTGGATTTTCCTATAGCCGAGTGTTGAAGGCATTGAGCACTCACCACAATACACTACTAATACTGAGTGCACAGCTACGCAATTGAAATATTAAGTCTGTCCAAAGTTCAGGGACTGATGATGACTTTGCGAAAACGTGCGCATTCGTGCTCAGTATTTGGTCTGCGTTGTTGACACAGAGACTAGCTGTTGCCTCATTGCTATTGTTAAGGTTATCAGTACACGCAGATGCCATTCATTCAGAACCACTATCCCCTCTTGTATGAAAGACAATGTTTCAAATTTAACATGACAAGAAAAACAAAAGAAAAATATTTGGCCGGATATATAGAAGTAGGGCAACTTTGTTTTGGTCAAATTTGTTTTGACGGCTTATCTGCAATTCACGGGCGGGGGCGCAGCTAGATTGGCATCCTGTTTTTGCAATGCCCACGTATTCAAAATGACGCGGGGGTTTTTTTCGTTACCTGTTTGCTTTGAAAAATTATCACACTTTTCTTGCCCTATCTTAAGCAGGTGTCAGAACTGCCCCGTGAAGTGATTATTTGAGTGTTTTCTTATCTGAAGACAAGTTTTATCTACAATGTCCAATTTTTTATTATTGAGACAGACAAAACTCTCAGCGAACCACAATACATTCATAACCATCACAATAACAAAGAAACTCAACAAAAGCTTCACGATAACAGAGTACATCTTTGGTTGAGATTTTGCCGGTATTCAGCATTTGGGGATAAAAGCTTGCTAGGGTAAAGACATCGAAAATTGATGAATTTGAGGAAGAAGCTGAAGCTGACTGGGAACAAAACTGGCTCCATGTCAAAGACTATAAATACCTGTGTAAAATATCAGTAAAATCAGGAACAGAAAATATACCACCTACGGATGCAAAACATTGACATTTTTTATGTCAATCATCATAATTATCTTGAAGTGTGACCATATATCAGAAGAAATTGTTAACAAAGACATAAATCAACGACAAAATACTCAAAAAACACTCAAATTCTTATGAGTGTAAAGGCACACAACAATAAATAAACTTTTTTGTGATTAAACTAAAAGACATTTCTGCAAAAGTGGTTAACTCTAAGCTGACCTTCATTATTCACTGAAATTTTACAATGCCACTGGGATAGTCGGCCTTGACAGTTGAAGAAAAATTTTGACAGAGGAGCGATATGAATTTTTAAAAGCAGTTGATCTTGCTAATACACAGGAGACAAAGGCTTGAAATTTCCCTCGAGGGTGTACTTTTGAAGTGTAACGTTGTGATTCCGTCTGGAGGCAAGATTAATTGAAAATACTTGACCAGGTCAGATTTTTTCTAAAACACTCGGAATAGCATGTTTCTATTAGGTCAATACCACAAGGCAGGCTGAGCAAATGCAATTTCGATGCAACGATGGCACAATGGACCCATATTCAGACTGCACAAAGTCAACAACATACGTCTTGACAACCCAAGTTACACAACGTCATCCTCGCCAAGAGGAAACAAGTGATTTTCTTTATCACTTAAAACCAATACAGTAATTGATTTCTAATTATTCACGACTAAGTAGTTAAACTTGATCGAAACCCGTAATGAAACCTGTTTTGGCACGCATTCATATGCAAGCTTTAAAATCTGTAATACTCGATAAACTTAATGACAGTTTGTATTCAATAATTACATGTAAGTGTCTGTTCATGATGCAGACATCACATTAAGCAAACAGAGGTATTGAAAAATCATTATTAATGAGACTCGGTTTCATAGCAGTGAGACAATTGTTCACTGCTGTCAAAAGACAATACTGTTCTTTATCGACCAACATCTGCAGCGAATCTTTACTTTTGGAATCCGACATAATTTACGGCACACACTGGACAGGAACGCAAAACAAAAGTCAACATTGATTTAGTCATAGATATTAACATCTCTACTTGCAAAGGGAACAATAATCCAATAAAGGTTCTACAGCACACATGTATATAACAATGAGAAATGGGACGGATCTGAACAGCTGAACAGTGTAGATGGTAATTCTGTCACTAGATCTGGCACTGGTCCTTTGACTATTCCTATGGCCAATGACGTCTCTGTTGTAATTGTTGTTGTAGCAGTAGTAGTAGTAATAATAGTAGTAGTAATAATAATAATAATAATAATAATAATAATAATAATAATAATGCATTGTTGTTATTATTATTATTATCATAATAATTGTTGTTGATTGTGTGTTGTTATATTTTTATCATTAATGTTATTATCATCATCATTATCATCAAAATTATTGTCAGAAGCAGCACTGTTGCTGTTGTTTATCTTATAATTTCAATTATCATCATTAGAGCTGAAAGCTTTCACTAATATAGGACATGTTTTTTTTAGCTGACAACTATTGTGGCGCTAAAGATAAATTCCAAGACGTTGAGATGTGGTATATGTATTTCAGTGATTCCCAACGGTTTTAGGGTTTTTTAAGCTGGAAAGGTTGTTTGGATATTCAAACATTGAACATATCAGAATGTATATTTGAGACGTGTGTGGATAGTTAACATTGATGGCACTAGACAATAACCGCACTGATATGCTGTGTCATATACATGTATTCTAATCAGCATTCAAAGTTTTTTTCTTTTGCAATACATTGCCATATCATCATGATTTCCGATGTTTTCAAAATTTCATAATTGCAAATGTTTATTTAAATGTCTCTTGACAAATATCAAACGTTATTGCATATTATGTAAATCTGCCATCTAAAAACAATGGGGAATTTTGCGTGTACAACAAACGCTGTATGAAAAGTTGTTTTGTAACTTTGACCGTTTTAACGACTCTGAGCACAGTGCATTTTGTGGGTAGCACAGCGCTTTTAACTTTCAACAGTTTCAATGGAGCCATTGGACAGTTGCCAGGTTTTAGCCACATGCTCTCTTTGAACATTGTCAACCTTGCTCAATAGTGGTGTTTGCGATTGTAAGAGAAATTGTCATGACCTTGTGAGGGACTAGCCATGAGATAGATGATAAGACATCCCAAGCATGACTGTAAGATGTATAATAATGATGCTGTTATTGTGAAAGTATCACAAATTACGCACTCTAACATAGCCACGGCAAAGTGTCCTCTGCTCTGCATTGACCAAACAGTGTGCCAATGTCCTCCTGCATGCTTTGTGGTATTTTCATTATCATTTCAGGGTACCAAGATTTTTAGCCATTGATACTTTAACCCTTTCACCCCCAGTTCCCTGTATACAGGTCCAACTTTACCATAGAAAACAATGGATTTGGGACAAACCATGGTGATGAAAGGGTTAAGGTAGAACGCGCCTCGGGGACAGATATTCAGACTCTCCAATATCTACAATTCTTTTCTGATCTACCACTTGTGGGGGTTCATTTTAAAGCTTCTCAGAGAAAGAAAAACTTTCACTGGCTTAGTTTTTTGAAAATCAGGAATTTTATTTTACTCTATAGAGTTATCTCAGGGATGACAGTCATTTTGAATTTCAAATATACCGGTAGCAAAACGTTGAGTAATTTGTATCACTAGTTACAAACTTTGCCTGTTTTTTTTGTTTTTTGTTTTTTTATTTGGTAAGAGAATGTTTGAAAGTTTCATTTAGGAAAATTTGAGCAAATGTTTAAGTCTTTCACTTTCTAGGCATTCTAGGCTATTCATGGTGATTTGAAAAATATCCAAATTACTACAAATCACCTCAAAATACTTCAATATGTACGGTATTTCATGAGGCCATGGTTCAATACACTTTAAAACATCACTGTTCCTGCGATAAAAAGCGCATGTGAGGGAAAGAATGGTTGGTTAATCAGTTACATCAATGAGGAAACATAACTCTGTATCCAAAGAGAAATTAATCCCAGTAAATGTACAGAGTGGGTGGCTATCCTCTTGACAATGATGTCATCTTTAATATTAATGTGTGCTTTATGAGACTTGCTCTATATATGTGTACAAATCTTTTTGTCATCACATGATGAGAAAAGAACAAAATTCACAATGTGTCTTTGCAAAGGGTATTGATAAAAAAAATTTCATAAATTCGCTGCAGAGTAAAATAAATGAAAATACTTTTTTCTTCTTGAGTTGAAAGGTCGTAACCAAAAATGAGGGAAAAGGGTATTTTTCACATTCATTTCACAACGCCAGCAAATATACCATTACTGTTACATCCCTACAGTCACATTATGGGAGAATGTGTCTTTAGGGATGGATATTCGCACTCACTTTTATATTAAATTTTGTTGGGGCTCATTTTGGAGCTCATGAAGTAAAAGAAGTTTTCAGCGGCTTATTTTTGCGAAAATCGAAAATTTTATTTTCCCCCATGGAGTAATAACACTGGGATGGCGGCCTTTTTTAATTTCAAGTGTTAAGAAATAGTGGGTATGTGGTAGTTTGTTTCTCTTGTATAAAAGTTTACACAGTGACCCTTGAATTTTATTTTGGGTTAATGGTGTAAGGAAAGTTAGGGCGAAAGTTCAAGTCTTTCAATTTCAAGACACAAACTGCCTTGAAACAGGGTACTTTGAATTACAGAGAGATCCAGAACATATGCTAAAACTGCTGGCTTGTGGTTTCCCACCCATTTCTATGAAACTTTAACATGATATGTAAACGCTTTATCTTAGGAATCTGTGCCGACAAGTGAGCAAACAATTCAAGAATTTTTTTTTTCCAAATTCTAAATCCATGTGAGGAATTTCTAGGCAGCAAAATTACACAGGGCATGTGACATTCACTGATATTTATCCACACCTGTGAGATGCAAGACTACATTTACCTAGATTCAGTATCAAGGCACCTGCAATTTGTGACACTTTCAACTCAGTAGCTTCATGTATTTTGTAACTTTGATAAGATCCAGGTATCGGTGAGATACAATGTTCATGAAAGTTTAATAACAAATTATCAACAGTTTGTTTTTTTAATCAGACAGTAATTGATTGGGCTGTGCGCTCAAGAAGACAGAAATAAGTAAATTGTCTACTCTATATGGTAGCTGAATACAGACCTATATCTACTGTCAAGGTTGCAGGTACCACAGACAGTGACAAAGAAAAACACACGCACTCACATCTCATGCTGAATTCCCCAAGAAATTATGGTGTCAGAAAACATACCGCCAAATAAAATACTAAGTGTTTTTGAAATCACAGATACAGATAAAAATCTGTTTGCCAACTTTTAGAGCAGTTTTACCAGCCACACAGAACACAGTGGGAACATCCTGAACAGTGCTTTCTTTGCCGTGGTATACCTCTATGGTCAACGGAGAGCAGGAAGAGGTGGAGAGGGAGGGGTAAAGGAGAGGAGGGAGAGAGAGGGAAGTAAAGAGGGCAGGTGAATGGCTAGAGAGAATAGAAATCACCAGAATGAATGAGAGGGCAGTTTACAGCCTGTCATTCTCGTTTCCCCTTATTGGGTTCCAGTAATATCATTGTTATACGGTTACAAGTAGCAAATGTTGCATCAAGAAAGATGTTTGAAGGCGCGGTACACTTGCTTTGGAACTGTATAATCTGATTTGGACTGATTCTGCTTTGCATCACAGATGAAATATACAATCAACAGCATCAAAACAGGCAAACTTCAACATTACCCAAAGCAGTATCTACTGTACAGTGTTCATTTTGCAATTGTCATAGTGACCTTTCGAACTCTGACCTCCTAGTGACCTGCACAGATCCCAAACACGATGATATAAGACAAGCAATCACACCTTCCAATTCGCCCGTAATGTTTGGTCCTCACTAAGGCAATCTTGAACTATTTTCTTCCAATTTCTTGTTTCGCTGGGATGCATATCAGCGTGGTATCCAAGACCATGACAAATTCTACACCACAGAATATCGTCATCAGCTAAGCTTCTCCAACTACTGCTGACCTGAAAAGAAAATCACAAATGATACTCAAGTTATAACAATGTTGCTACATGGCCAGTGAAAAAGAATGTTATCATACCGCTACGCTCAAGAACAAAAGATTGCTATGTGCGCCAAAAAGGCATACAGACAGTGCATTGTGTAACATTGGAAGTTTCCAGGCACTCCCAGTATATAGCATTTTATTTATGAAGCCTCTGCACATTAACTTTTTGGAGGTTTCAAGGTATGCATTCGATGAATGCTAGAATTTGCGTCTCGTACTCTATATGTGTAGGAGAACAGGCTGTCAGAAGTATGCCGAGAATATTACTCCACTCTCGCGCCATAAATCAGAAGAGAAACTGCCAACATTGCACAAAAGCAGTCACTACTTGCCCATTTGACGTCCCAGTCATGAAAGTAAGATGTATAGTAATGAGGTCATTATGAAGATACCACAAAGGATGCACCAGGACTTTAACACTGTGATTCATCCACTGCTTTGACTTGAGGAATATGCTGCACTGATGTCCTCATGCATCGTTTGTGGTACTTTTGAACAACCTTGTACGAGTATTCTGTGATGACGTACTCTACAGACAGGCTGTCTATACCAACTATTCATAGTATAATGTATCTTTCTACAAATTTGGGAAATATAAGATTCGTCATTCTTCCGTGGTATGAACTCTCATGAAGTGCTTCATATCCATAGGGATTCGATGACAAATAATTGTTATGTTGTAAATTATATCATACCAGTATATTGACGGTGCAAATACAGTGATCTGATTGGCCGAGACACAAAAAGAACCATGGTATTTTGGCGGTATACCACCCCTGGTATACGTGCGAGCTCTCAGCTTGTGAACAAAAATCCGTTTTTGACGTTCCACACCAGAATTTCAATATACTGTTATGATATAATAGCAATAAATCACACCCAGCGACAGTATACCACTCGGTTTTGACCAGTTCACTTCATATATGCACTCACTATCGCTCCTGCATATATGTCATGTACTGGTCAAAATCTTGTGGTATACCATCACTGGGTGTGCTTTATTGCTTAATGTCTGTTACCTGGTCTGACTGATTTCATTTATGCCATACCTGTAATTAGGACGCATGATACCATATGTAATGAAATCAACCAGATCATAGTAGTCCAGTCAATCTAAGCCAAAAAAGGGGTAAACCTAGGACTAATTGCAACAGAAATTATTTCTTCACCATGCATTTTGGGAAGGTCCTAGAAATAACATACTAAAAGTATAATAAAATCTAAGGGGTGCAACAGTGCCTAATTTGCATAAATGTAAAGGGGGCTCATGGGTATAAAATTGTCGCTGATAGACGGTTTCTACTTAAAATATGTGGCTAAACATGCTTTTGATCAGGTTTTTTTGGCTTATTTGCCTCCTTTTGGTCTAGGCAATGTTGTTGAAAATATTTTGTCGTCATACAAATATGCCTCATTTGCATAAATCCAATATGGCCGCCACAACACTTCACTTTTCTTAGTTTTTCTCGAATTAATAACTATTTTTAAGCTACTACTGACAGCAATAGAATAATTTTTTCACATTGTATTTTAGACAAGTCCTAGAATAACATACTAAAAGCCTAGTACAATCTAGAATTGCAAACAGTGCCTAATTTGCATAGATGTAAAAAGATTATGGGTACAAACTAAGTGCTGATAGAATGTTTCTGCTAAAAATAATTGGCTAAATGTGATATGTTATGCAGGTTTTTGGCTTATTTGCCTTGTTTTTGGTTTAGGTAATGTTGATGGAAATATCTAGTCTTCATAGAAATATTCCTAATTTGCATAAATCCAATATGGCTGCCACAACCTTCACTTTTCTTTGTATTTTTCCCCAATTAATAACTATTTTTATGCTACTTCTGACATCAATAGAATTATTTATCCACTGTGTATTTCAGAGAAGCCCTACAATGACATACTAAAAGCCTCGTACAATCTACAAATGTAAACAATGCCTAATTTGCATATATGTAAAAAGATTATGGTTACAAACTAGGTGCTGATAGAATGTTGCTACTAAAAATATTCGGCTAAACATGATATATGCGGGTTTTGGGCTTATTTGCCTTGTTGTTGATTTAGGCAATGTTGATTAAAATATTTTGTCGTCATAGAAATATTCCTCATTTGCATAAATCCAATATGGCCGCCACAACACTCCGTTTTTCTTTGTATGTCCCTAATTAATAACTATATAAGCTACTTCTGACTGCAAAAGAATTAAATTTTCTCTGTATTTTAGAAAGGAATGACATACTAAAAGTCCAATACAATCTAAGATTTATAACATTACCTTATTTGTATAGATATAAACGGATAATGGGAGCAATACATTCACTGATAAAAGAAATAAGCATATTGGATTGAGAAAAATGCGACATTATGTTCAAGTAATGTATGCATTTATCTTGATTTTTGTCCAGGCAATATTTTTGAATACATTTTATCGCCCGAGAAATATTCCTAATTTGCCTAAATCAAGTATGGCTGCCACTGCACTTCACTTAAAAATTATATTTAATCTACACAACAAGTAGTTTTTGTTTCCACTCTGTATTGAATGTATAGAATGACAAACAAAATGAGTGTTAAGAGGGGAGACAGTGCATAATTTGAATAAATATAAAACTTAGAAAAGGAAACAAAATCGTTGCTGTTGATTTCTTAAAAATATATTCAGCAAATTGATATTTAATTCAAGCAATTTCATTATTTAATGTACTTTTTGTGTTTCTAGGCAATGCATAAAATCATTTAAGATTCCTCATTTTACATAACTGCAATTTGCCCCTCCTACCACTTTACTTTTCCCTTTTTTGACCTATAGTATAAATGACTATATATAATGTTAAAAAACAACGGAGATTATTGGAACTACATTTTAGTAGGGTCATGGAAGTTACATATCGCAAGTTTAAAGGCCTGTGTTGGCACCAGATTTTCTCATCAGAAAATTTATCCACCAGATTACAATTTCAATGGAAAACAAAAGGCTCTTACATCTAAATCATTCTCTTACAGACTAGAACAAAGGCGATCCCAGGGATCGCGTAAAGTGTATTTAATGAAGTTGTGCATAAACCAGCTAATTTACCCAAATGCTAAACGGGTCATAGATGCTATACAAACCTGGTGCTGATAATCTATTTACGAAAGTGATTTAAGAGATAAGCTGACACTGTAATGACTGTGTTAGTTCAGGGAATGTTTTCAAATATATCTTTAAGCGATAAAAAAATTCTTATTTGCATTTGTCCAATAAGTCAACCATGTCACTTTCTTTTTCTAATTGGAACATGAATTATTTCTTCACCTTAAATACTTAAAAGGTCCAAGAATGGTATATTCAAAGCCTAATACAATCTACAGTGTGCAAAGGACTAATTTAAAAAGATTTTATAGGAAATACCTACACTGTACTAAATGTAATAATTGAAACTTGAAAGGTTTTACAATATCGTAAAGAGAGATTGGAAGTTTTTACTGACATTGCTAAATATATTTTACCAAATTTTGAGCGATTCCTCATGTGCATAAATCATATATGATGATCATTAAAATAATTTTCTTTAATTTTTCAAATTGACGTCAACTTATTTTAATTAATTATGTTATCAGTAAACTGAGAAGTTACATTAAGAGACACTACTAGTTTAAGTTATTTAATACTTTAAATTCTTCCTATCGAAAGATGTCCATTTTATAACTTGAATGAACATTTTGCTCAGTACAAAGAAATTGACATGGTTATTTATTTTCTGTGTATTTTAACTCAATTTAATGATTATATACTAATAGGGCCTACAGAATGAAAAGCCCTGTAAAAATAAACAATGATTGATTCGTATAATTCATTTCAATTATCTAGAGAATTTGCATAATGTCAATAACATTGGGAACTTACTGGAAGATTTGGATTTTCTTAATGCATACCAAAATGCTTGGCCAAATAACCAACACTTTGTACTAAGGGAGGCTGAAGAAAATTTGTGTTTCAGCTCTATTTTCTTTTATTTTCACCCTTACCCGTATTACTAATATAGATAAAGTGTTGATAAAATGTAATTAAAGTCCAGGTTGTGTGGTCACTGGTAAATCAGATATACTTTTGACTGTGTGCAACTTGCCTGTTCATGCTACATACAGAAATTTATGATAATAATGATAAATAAATTATAATGATCATGATGATATAGAGGTACAATTGTTATACTATACTGCCAATTATCATGAAATATGGATTAGGAAAGCTCTTCCTTTATCAGCTGTAAGACATAACAATAATCAAAGGACACTGCATTTCTCAAAATTTTGAAATTTCTTGAAGACAACAATTGAAAATTAATATAAAGTCATATAGTGAACTGAAGAGAGATTTCCTGTTAAATCTTACCGTACACAGCCATAGCATTTGAGGAAAAACTGAAAAAAAAAATATGTTGACTGAATCATGATGATCTAAATCACTGGTAAAAGCAAATCTAGATACTTTTCATAATGTTACATGGTCTAGCTGCTCTTTCAAATTTTCATGACCGTGAAACAAGAAAACCAAGATGTGAAGGGATTTGCATCACAGAAGCTGCCGTTATTGAGTTTATCAATTAGGATATCAAATTTTGACATCAAATTATCATAAAATTGGTTATCCTGTATTTTGAACCTTATGGAAGTCTCACCTCAGATTGGCCACTCTCAATTCCTTGAGTGATTAATCTTATTGGTAATAATACAAAAGTCTAATAATCTGCAAATGGGAAGTCCATTACATAGCAGCCCCATGAGTGATACTTGCACATCTAAGATCTGATATGATACGTAGTACAATTATATCATCCTATGCTTCTCATCTTTTCATTGAGTTATCCTTCCCCATACTTATGGGTTCTACAATGAACTGCAGTAGTATGAATAACCCCGACAGAAAGCAAAATCTAGACTTTCTGTTGTCAAC
>LD344105.1:16416-29234 GCA_001465055.1 Ptychodera flava | reverse complement strand
CATGAACATTAATACCAATAATCAAGTGTACATAAATGCACAGATTTTCCTATTTTTTTATTGGAAAAAAATTATTCATAGGGTTTCACCATAGACTGCCATGTATATGTGAATCAACATTTCGGTGAAATTCCAAAATCAAATTTCTTACACACACATGGACTTGTAACCACTCTAGTCTAATCAAGAACATAAATATCAATAATCAGGCATACATAAATACACAGATTTGCCAAGTTTTGTATTTAAAAAAATTATTCATAGTTTCTTCATAGACTACAATGTATAATGGCTCCACATTTAGTGCGAAATTCCAAAAACAAAGTTATTGTACACAGATGCACGTGTTACCACCCTCTTCTAATCAAGCACAATTATGTCAATTATTCAGGGTCATATATACACAAATAGTGCATATTTTTAATTCTGAAAATTTTTTTTTACAGTTTTGTCATAGACTCCCATGTATAGTGGATCAACATTTTATGCGAAATTCCAAAAACAAAGTTATTGTACACAGATGCACATTTTACCGCCCTCTTCTAATCAAGCACAATTATGTCAATTATTGAGGGTCAATATATGCACAAATAGTGCAAATTTTTAATTCTGAAAATTTTTTGACAGTGTTGTCATAGACTCCCATGTATAGTTTTGTCATAGACTCCCATGTATAGTGGATCAACATTTTGACAGAAATTCCAAAATCAAATATCTTGTTCACATGTGCACTTGTAAACAACCCATGCTAATCAAGTATATCTATATCAGTTATTAAACATCTGTATATGAACAGATATAGCTAGTTTTATACTGGAAAATGCACGTTCGTAGTTTTCTTATAGTCGACTACATGTATAGTGAATCAACATTATCGATAAAATCTAAAAATTACATTTTTTGTACAGGCATGCACTTTTTAACTGCCACTTCAAGCAAAGTACATTTACATGAATTATCACACACATATGATTTGATATTTCTTGGTGATATTTCTTGGACAACGCGTTATATCGGCCACATTTTGCCTTCCTTTCGGGAGGGCGACTTAAAAAGTATAGCAAGTCAGAAGGGGGTCTTTAACACATTGCGGGTTTTTTTGGGGGGTATTGAGTAACAGGGGAGGGTCACTTATTTTCATGCACGGATAAGGGGGAGGGTCACTAATTTTTGTGCATGAACTTTTGAAGGGTCACTATTTTTTACGCAGCTGTTTTTCGAAAAACACCGCCCCCCCCCCTGTAATTTATGTCCAGTCCCTAAACGATAGGTCTCTCTACTCCGTCTTGCTCTTGTGTCAATACAAAACCAACGCTATAGGCAGATGCATCTGTGTATAATTTGAAAGGTTCCCCGAAACTTGGAAATCCTAGAACTGGGGCAGTAATAAGGGCTTGTTTAAGAGTATCAAACGCTTCCTGACACTTATCATTCCAATAAAATTTAACCTCCTTCTTCAACAATTTATAAAGGGGACCAGCAATCTTTGCAAAATCTTTGATAAAATGACGATAAAAGCCAACACAACCTAAAAATGCACGTAATTCGGAAACATTCTTGGGGATGGGGAAATCTCGAACAGCACTCACCTTTTTCGAATCAACAGAAATTCCATCTTTGCCGAGAATATGACCAAGAAATTTCACCTGTTTCTTACCAAAAGAACACTTCTGAGGAAGAAGTTTCAATCCAGCCTCACGGAGGCGAGACAAAACCGCGTCGAGATGTTGTAAGTGTTCTTCAAACGTCCTTGAGAAGACAATCAAATCATCAATATACACCAACACATAATGCTATAACATAATTCTGAAAATAAACTGCATAGTACGTTGAAAAGAATTAGCTGAATTTCTCATACCTTGGGGAAGTTGATTAAATTCATACAAACCATCATGACAGACAAAGGCCGTTTTGTGGGTGTCTCGTTCGTCAATGGCAATTTGCCAAAAACCGGACATCATGTCTAAAGTCGAAAAGTACTGGGGATTTTGATCACCGATCATTTCAAGAGACTCTGTAAGGTTTTGGATAGGAAATACATTCGGTTTAGTAAGAAAATTTACTCGTGTATAATCTAAGCAGAATCGATATTCGTTCGATGATGATGATTTCTTCACAAGCACGACTGGGGAAGAGAACTGAGAAGTGCTTGGGGAGATTATACCTTGGGCCAGCAAATTATCAACTTCCTTCTCAATGACCTTGCGCTTACCTGGGTCAACTCTATAGGGCGGCATTTTAACAGGTTGAGCCCCCGGGACTAATTCGATTCTATGCTTTATGACATCACAGTAACCCAACTTCTTATCATCACCAACAAATGCTTGTCGATTTTTCCATAATATTTCTTGCAAACTCTTTCTTTGTTGATCACTCAAAAATGAATCACTAAAATCAAACTGACTCAGAAATCGTTGGCGGGCGGTTTCATTTACTTGCTCATTCACATTCGTACCAACATCAATATCCAAATTATGAACAGTGGCACCCCCGGGAAGAAAATGGAACGCCCCCAGTTTTGTCCCCTTTCTTATGTATACATCCCTTTCGGTCGTATTAACTAATCTTACCGGAACTTCGTTCGTCTTTGTCATCGATAAAACACGTGCTGCCACGACTCCCAAATGGCTCAAAGTTTTGGTGTTTTCTGTATGTCCCAGAATTCCATCCGGCATATGACCATTAAATTTACCGGAAATTTCAAATTCTGATCGAGGTGGAACAGTGAAGCCCTCGGTAGCCTTGACAACCAAAGCCGAACGAAGCTTTAATCTCTTCCTAGCAATATCAATTACAGCCCTATACTTTGTAAGAAAATCAACACCAATAATTAACTTTTGTTTCAAATTTTCAACTAAATGAATCGACATCATAACTTTCTTACCAGCAATATTAACACGTGCATTTACAACACCCTTAATTGGAATTTGACGATCATCTGCTAATTTGATTGCGTTGTAATTTGACTTGTGAATTCTTTGATTACACAATTTGGGAATTTCAGATAACAAACTCACCGGAGCAACCGTAATGGCAGCACCTGTATCAACAATTGCTGGAACACTCTGATTCATTATACTAACATTGATAACACTAATACCTTGTACACAACTATCATCAATATTCAAATTACACGCTCTTAACATTATCAAATATCCCCTTATCTGGCCGTTCACAGGTACCATCCCCTTGATTCTTTCTCCAAACACCTGCCGGCTTTATTCCTTTTTTTCTTGGTATCCACGCCCCCCTGCCGGACAGTTACGAGCAATATGGCCAGGTTGACCGCAATTATAACAAACTTTAGCACCTTGCCCAACATTATTATTACTATAATTACCGCTCGGACATGCAGATTTAATGTGCCCAACCCCTCCGCAATTATAACAAACCACATTTTGATTGATTTGCCGGTTTTGAAAAGTTTGTTGTCTCCCATAGTTCCTGAATTGCTGACTATTGTTCCGTTGGTACGAGTAAGAGTTCTGTCTCTGGTCATAATTATCACTAAAATTAGGACGTACCGTTTCTACTTGTACTGATGCTGGTGATGGCGGGCCGTTCGTCGCTGCAACCTGTGGTACAGCGACCTTCTTTTCTTCTACCAGCGTCAGCATCATGACGATTTTCGTCAGTTCCGATGTCGAAGAACCATCATCCTCGGGCAGATCAACCACTAACTCGCCGGTCTTCGCAGATGTGAAAGCCGCCCTGAAGTCCTCGGGGTCCCGTCCAGCGACAAACTTCTTCAGCTTTGGCCGTAGTCCCTGGAGGAAAGTGCTCAAAAGTTCGGCATCAGCTCGACCATACCGATCACACTTGTCTTTCAGGCGACCTGCATAACTCTCCACAGATTCGTTCTGTCCCTGGCGAATGCTGCAAATTTCTTCATCATTACGCCACCTCGGTGCCTGTCGGGTAAAACGCTCACGAAAAGCGTTTCTAAGGGCCTCCCAATTTCCCAAGATTTCCTCTGGCTGTGAGTTAAACCAACGCTCAGCCTCATCAGTCAGTAGCAAACCAAAGACATCATGGATATTGTTTGGCTGTAATTGTCTCAAGTGCACGTACAGTTCGAACTTCCTCATCCATTTCTGAGGGCAGTCACTCTCTCGCCCAGTGTACCTAGGAGGCATGATATTTGCACTAATAGTCAAATTGTCAACGTGCCTACCTAGAGCATCCATTTTGGCTTGTCAGGCTTCTTGCCCTCGGTCTCGTAAACCCTGAACCTGTTGAAGTATCTCTCCGATGCGCTGCTTGAGGTTGTCATATCGCTCATCCTGCTGCTGGTTCAGTGGTACAGCTACTGGTATTTCTGCTTGTTCTGCCATGTTTGGTTCTTGTCGCCTGATAATTCTACCAGATCTAAGAATCATATATTCGTCCTGCTTCAGTATACTCCGGATTCTCACACCACATTGTTGCGCTCGTAGTTAGGGGAATTACGAGTTGAGAGGTACCAGTCTGGATCGTAATGCTTTCAGTAACTGAAGCTGACACACCAAGATGTAGAATTTAACACAACCTTGTACTTTATTGCAAGATGGCGACCGTGTCGTTCACTGTCAACAGTCTGATCTCAAGTCTCAGTCTAAAACTCTCTACAAAGTTAAATACATCTTCAAACTTACATAATTGAAAAAGTAATCACGTGGTAATTTTCCCGCCAGTCTTTGATTGTTTCTTAAGATTAAATAAAATCACACCATGGAATATCCCATTCTCGATTGTTCTCAATGAAATCTTCACCAATAATTAATTAAACTATCACACTATCTCTTATCTGCTTCTCGTACGATCTGAGTCAATGAACTTCACACGCCTTGGCCACGTGAGGGACGCTTCGAGATAAAATCTCTACAGGGAGGGGCGTTACAACACCACAGTTAGATATTTGTCGGATCAGTATCTGCAGCAGATTTCATCAAATTTGGTGCTGTTATTTCGGAGTTATATGACTAATTACAAAACTTCATAAAATATGCAAATGAGATATTTATTAACTTGACACTGCCAAATGCTTCTCAGACCAAACAGAGAGATACCAGATCAATATCTGTTGCATTTATCATCAAATTTGGTGCAGGCATTTCAGAGTTATGTCAATAAATACAAAAGTTCATTAAATATGCAAATGAGCAGAGTCCATTGTATTAAATCACTGATCCTCTGTTCATGGTAGAATCAACAACGCAATCTGCAGTGTAGTTAGGCCTTTGGAATAACACGATGCACAGACAAACGGCCGTCCCAAGAAAAGCCAAGCTGACGTGTACCAGAAAATTACTCTGTACATTCAAAGTGACAAAATTACCAGTTATAGTAGGCCCAATGAAATTTTCGATCGACCCTCTCTTTTTCGAAATTAAACAGTTTTACTTTGAACAATGTTCACACCTTTATACTCCCACAATATATTTTGAAGCTATGTATGTATCCAGCTAAATATGCTTTAAAGGCATTCACATTGCAAAATTTGATTTCATAAATGAAATCAGATCAAGATGTTTTATTGTTTACTTACTTAATTATCCTCTTAAATGAAATTCATCAGTTATCATCGCGTCTTAGAGCATTCAATCATTTTGTATACATTTCAAACAAATTAACAAGTTAACTAGTATATATACGATTCTGCAGACACCATTCATGTTGAATTTGCGGTGTAATTGTTATCGTCCACCCTTCATTGTAAAGGACAAATTTAGTTCATTGATTAAACATTGGAAACAAAATATCGATATTCAGTGCCGATCTATTCGGAGGAGAAATCGTGAAAACTCAAAATATGTTGCAGGCAATTGTAAAAGATTGTTTCGTGCTCTATACTCCACATCATGTCGAAATGCCTCGTTAGCTCACGTGTTCACACACGCAAGCTAATGTCATAGCGATGTCTGTCTGTCTGTCTGTCTGTCTGTATGTCCACATGTCTGTCTGTATGTCTGTCTGTTTACACAATAACTCAAAAACGCCGGAACAGATTCAAGTCAGATTTGGTAGACAGGTACCATATGCAAATTGCAAGAACTGATTACATTTTGCTTAGTGTGGCTTGCATATTAATGAAATTATGACATATCATTTGTTTTCATATAATGATTCCATATGGAGACAGTAATGACAGTGTCGACATAGATCAAGAAATACTGCACAAAATTTCATGAAACATTTTACAGATGATAATGTCAGAACATTATGATGATACTGTGAGTGTCATGTCAATTACCTGTTCATTTGCATATTTAATAAAGTTTTGTAATTAGTGACATAACTCTGAAATTCCTGAACCGAATTTGATGATACATGAAACAGATATTGATCTCATATATTTCTACTTGTACTGAGAAGCATTGGACAGTGTCAAGTTAATAAATAGCTCATTTACATATTTTATGAAGTTTAGTAATTAGTCATATAACTCCGGAATAGATGCACCAAACATGATGAAATCTGCTGCAGATACTGATCCGACAGATATGTGGTGTAAAGCGTTTAGTCGTGTGAAGTTAATTAAGGGTTCATTTGCATATCAAATATTCTTTGTAATTAGGTATATAACTCTGAAATTCCGGATCAAAATTTGGTAAACCCGCTACAGATATTGATCTGATAAATATCTAATTGTGCTATGAAACATTGAGCAGTGTTAAGTTAACTAAGGATTCATTTGCATATTCAATGAACTTTGTAACTAGTGGTATAACTCTGAAAGTATGGCACTAAATGTGATGAAATCTGCTACAGATATTGATCTGATAAATATCTAATTGTACTGAGAAACATTGGGCAGTGTCAAGTTAATAAATAGCTCATTTGGATATTAAATAAAGTTTTGTTATTAGTCATTTAACTCTGAGAGTACTGTGCGAAAGTTGATGAAACCTGCTACATATAATGATATAACAGATATATGATTGTTCTTGTTACTCTCCTCACACGGGTGTCGATTGTATTGGTATGAATTGGGTTTATTGACAGTAGTATTGAAAAACGCAATACAATAAATCCTCCTCAGCGATAGTTACTCTGGCAGTAGACTGTATACACGTCTAGCCTTATCAGCAGTCTGTCTTCAAATCCGCATCGTGTGCTCAACTGAACTGCTGTCAGAATATCCAATGTCTGTCTTTGTTCTTGTGTTTTGGTTAGTGATTATCCTAATGACGTCTGCAAACATTGCGTAACATCTCCTTGCACGTTGTTTTGTCACTTTAAAATGAGACAGGTCAAAGGTGCAATTGTTTTACACAACTTCATAACAGTCAAAAATATCCGGTAATTCATGTCATACTGTATTATTTCATGCGTCCAGTATTGTCTGATAAATATCAATACATGTCGAGTCATCAGCAGTCAATTTTAATGCTTGGTAACTAAGTTTGTAATATTGTCCAACTTAAAATCTGTACAAGTCACATGCACTTAACACCTCAGTCCTTCCATTCAGGGGTCACATCAGCGGGTCAAGTTTATCTGTTGAAGAAATGCTAAAATTTTCTGTTTAGTGGATATCAAATATTCTGTGAAGTGTACTACTATTAATGAACCTGTTGTAAAACATGTGAGCTCATTCAGTTCACCTCTAGTTTTCATCTTCTTAGCACAGCCTGTAGATGTTTAATGTCCAGTGTTATTGCCGAAAATGAATTATAATCCGAACTTTACTCAAGGTGTTATGACAGCCACATTCAACTTATATAAGAAGGTACTAGTACGTTACAGCTCATGTTTCTTTCAGTAACAAACGTTACAACGATGTAAGTAACCAGATGTAAACAGAATGTGTTCACGTGGTTTACAACATGTTCATTTAAAGTAGTACGTTTCACCGAACAATCAGATATCTGTTATATCACTATATGTAGCAGGTTTTATCAACTTTCGCACAGTACTCTCGGAGTTAAATCACTAAATACAAACCTTCAATTAATATGCAAATGAGCTGTTTGTTAACTTGACAGTGCTCACTGCTTCATGGGACTATTAGATATCTATCAGATCAACATCTGTAGCCCGTTTCATCAAATTTAATGCTGTAATCTATTTACAAAGCTCATTAACTATGCAAATAAACCCTTTATTAACTTGACACTGTCCAGTGCTTCACGCGACAACCAGATATTTATCAGATCAATATCTGTAGAAGGTTTCACAAGATTTGGTGCCATAATTTAAGAGCTATATCACAAATTACAAAGTCAACTAAATATGCAAATTATTCCTCAATTACCTTTACACTACTAAATGTTTTACAACAAATTCAGATGCATGTCGGATCTGTATTTGCAGCAGATTTTTTCAAATTTGGTGCAGTTATTTCGGAGTTATATGACTAATTGCAAAACTTCATAAATTAGGCAAATGAGCTATTTATTAACTTGACACTGCTAAGTGCTTCATTCGACAATTAGATATTTATCAGATCAATGTCTGTAGCACATTTCATCACGTTTAGTGCCATACTTTCAGAGTTATACAACTAGTTACAAAGTTCATTGAATATGCAATTAAACCCTCAATCAACTTCACGCTACGAAATGCTTCTCAACACATTCAGATGTGTAACAACTTAGCCGGCTATTGAACCACTCTTTTTTGAGAGTGGAGATTTAGCCGTGCGGTTCTCTCTGTGGCCTCTGCGCAAGGCGACTGATGCCGTATGTTGTGGGTTCGAACCCGATTGAAAACTAGCCGTGTATTCAGATGTCTGATGTCTGTCTGATCAGTATTTGCAGGTGATTTCATCAAATTTGATGCAATTTTTTCGGAGTTATGACTAATGAAAAAACTTAATAAAATATGCAAATGAGCCACCCATTATGTTGACACCGCCCAATGCTTCTCAATACAATTAGACATCTATCAAATCAATATTTGTTGGAGGTGTTATCAAATTCGGTGTAGGAATTTCGAAGTCATACCACTAATTCAATATGCAAATGAGCAGACAATTGACATGACACTCACAGTATCATCATGATGTTCTGAGATTGTCATCTGTGAAAAGTTTCATGAAATTTCTTGCAGTATTCCTTGATAAATGTCTACGCTGTCACGGTGTCTCCATACATGTAGGAAGTTCAGTTCAGTTAATGTGCACACATACGTGCACGTTCATTGCTTTTCAAGGCCTCCAGCCCATAAGCAAGGGGTACAACAAAGTGGTACAGGTGAGAAGTATACATACATTGTTAAGTCATACAAGTACAGTAAATGCACGAGTTTCTCGTGAAAAAAAAAGGAAAAAGAAAATCAATTCATGGTACCAAAAAAGAAAATCGTACTGAATACAAAACTATGACATTTCAGTATTTTTCAAAACTGATCCTCTGAGTTTGAAAGCCTTATAAACATATAAACATAGTTACATAGTGAGAAGATCATTGATGGATCTTTGCATTAATAATTCTCAAAAACATTTGGAAGTGAGGATGATTAATATCTTCTCGTGGAAAATATAGCTTTCTCTAATTCTCATATAAAGGACACACAAGCAAAAAATGATACTCATCTTCTAAATATTTACCAGAGCATACCTTACAATGCCTTGCTGAAACATCTATGTTCTGATGCCTTCCTTCCTCTATCGCGAGTGGAAGAACAGAACATCGAAAACAAGCAAAGACCTGTCTAACATCTCGTGTACAATTTGGATTCAGATACATTTCAGGTTCAAGCAGAGACTTTAACTGTGAATAAGTACGTTGTTTGCTTTTTGATCAACAATAACCTTCCCATTGCCGTTTCAAAATATCTGCCATTCGTGTTTCAATAATTATTGTTAAAAAGAACAACTGTTTGTCACCTATCTCTTGCGATATCCATACACGGCCAAATTCATACGAAAATAGAAAAGAATATGCTTGACAGATGTTGCCCATGTATGTCGACCTAAACGTGGTAATAAAGCGAGTTTTACCCAGTAACGGATACACCGTTTTAAGGTGTGAAAAAAGACTGGCAAATGCCCACATTCTCCAACTACAGCTTCATTTGCTGTACTATTTGGTACACCCAATAAATTTTTGCACCATGTTCGCTGAGCTTTTTCTATGATGTCGTAAAATTGAAATCCCCAAATCTCTGATCCATAACAAAGAATCGGTAAGATCATAGCATCAAATAACTTAAAACGATATTCAAATGAAATGTATTCCAGTTTCCACCTGGCCACAAACAATAAATTCAGAGCCTTGTTAGCTTGGTTGGCTAATGTATGTACAGCTTTAGACCAGGTGTTACGTGTAGAGAGTAGAAGACCAAGATATTTGTAATACGATGCAATATCGATTTCTGTATTCCCTAAATGTCATTTTTCCCAACGAGCTTTATGGCCACCTTTGCGAAAAATAACATTTGTCTTTTCCATTTATGCGCCATTTGATACAATATTTATGAAGAATGTCAATTAAGAACTGTAAGTTTCGCACACAATCAGAAAAAAGTTACTATATCATCTGCATACAGCGATGAGAGAAGATCGAAAATATCTTGAGTTAACTGAATGCCCATTCTCCATAGGAAACCATAATATGAAAAAATGATATTTCATGACTTCATTAATAAACAAGCCACACTAACCAAAATCTAATTATTTCTTGCCATTAGCATACAGTACATGTCTACAAAATCTGACTTGAATGCGATCAGGTGTTTTTGAGTTATTGTGTAAACAGACAGACAGACACACACAGGTAGGCAGACAGACATCGCTATGACATTAGCTCACGCGTTTGAACAC
The DNA here is from genome assembly GCA_001465055.1 of Ptychodera flava. Classification (NCBI taxonomy): domain Eukaryota; kingdom Metazoa; phylum Hemichordata; class Enteropneusta; family Ptychoderidae; genus Ptychodera; species Ptychodera flava. Next base: position 18,487 of record LD344105.1, on the reverse strand, counting down.
GTGAGCTGAAAACGAGTGGAGGGGCAAGCCTTCTGCTGTAAGGTCGGATAATTTGTTGTTCTTGTTAGCTTTTTCTTAGATTATTCCATGTAGTCATTACTCTAGGAAAAATCTCATTTGCTAAAGATTGTTTCTGGCAGAGCCGAAAATATAGCTTTAGCTGCCACGATGAAAAGTAAAGAGACCGCTAGACCGCCATGCTATTTGAAGGAACGGTTTTCAATTGTGAGCAGCGCTTGCATTTACTGCCATTTCCTCAAAATAAGTATAATAAATGGAATGACCCTAAAGTACACTGGTTGGTAAAGCTTTCGGAATCGTAAAAGTTTATGTTTCTATTTTTGTGTATGTATTAAAAGATTGCACACATGTTTTTTTCGCAAGAAAAAGGAAGAAAGACCAGCTACTCCCATTTTACAAATTTCGCAGGAACATTTATAGGAGAAGTTAGGTACAATGGAATCGAAAGACACATCATAACTTTTACAACAAATGAGGGGTATTAAAAGGGACATTAATCTAACTTACAAAACCAAACCTATTCCATGGGACGTGTGGTTTCACATTCTCCATTTTCAGAGTTTCGTCAATATCCACACGCTAATCTGAAGTCTCGGACATCACATTATCTGACACGAAACCTGAGCAGCCAGAGATCATGAAAACTATTTCGATGACATCAGATTTCATTTGTATGAAAGCCGGTTAGGAACAATTAAGTGGCCATAAAAAACTCGTTTGCCTAGTATATCATGAAACGAGAAAGAAATTTTACCGTCCTTTTATTACAATTTATCGCAATAGCAAAATTTACATCACTCATGCATTCAAAAAATCGTGATACTCTGTTAAGTATGTTTATAGCTTTGAAAAGAGAGAGAATTTGTTACAAAGTATGCAGTAAATGTCCCTTTGTATAAAAAAACGTAGACATTTCTCAGTCAGAAAAATGTAACAACTTAGCCGGTTATTGAACCACTCTTTTTGGGAGTGGCGATTTAGCCGAGCGGTTCTCTCTGTGGCCTCTGCGCTAGGTGACTGATGGCGTATGTTGTGGGTTCGAACCCGATTGAAAACTAGCCGTATTTGAATAAACAAACTTTAGACTGTAATCTTGGTGAAACGGAATTGCAAGCAGTACACTGTGAAAAGATTCTTGCTGTTCTTGATACGCTTGTCGATAAAAATCTGTCATGGAAGCAGCACTGTGACAAGATTTTTAAATAAGTAAATTGTAATATTGCTTTGCTCAAGAGAATAAGACAGTTTTTTTCCTATGAATACAAGCAAACTTTTTTATAATAGTTGTATTTTACCACACTTGGATTAGTGTTGTCATTTATAGGGAGCACCACCGTTTTCATGAAAAGGTTGCATAAGATTCAGAAACGTGCTATCAGAGTGATGTGTGATGCAAGGTGTAATGCCTCGTCCGAACATAAAACAATGTATATAATGTCATTACCGGATAGAATAGTTTATAAGGATATTTGTATGGTTTTGAAATGTTAAAATAATCTTGCACCGCAATATATAATTTATCATAAAAGAGTTATAAGATCTAAGATGGAAAAATTGTTAGAATTCTTGCAACAAATAAGGATTTTTCTCGAAGAGGGTTTACTGTAAATGGTGTCAATCAGTGGAATAATGGTGATTTAAATATAAGATTCAGTAACTCAATGAGTAGTTTTAAAACTCCTTACCTAAAAGCTTATTGGGAATAATTTTTGTGTTTTGAGTTTAACACGATTGGAACTAATTTGGGATAATTGGATGGTGAAGTAGTAGAATCTTCAAATGTTAGCTCATCTACTTTTCTTTTTACGTTACACACTTGTTTTTATGAGTACTTTGTAATATTGAGACATTAAGCTATAAGGCAACTAAAACTTTTGACAAATTTGAAATATATGAAAATGCAATTATCCCAAATTAGTTCCAATCGTGTTGTTCAGTTTTCTTGTCAAATTGTTTTTGTCGTTTAGTGTGACTGTCCATTCATTTTTGGCTCATGTGTGTAAACACGTGGGCTATTTTCATAGCGATGTCTGTCTCTCTGTCCGTGTGT
>LD344105.1:3536-13921 GCA_001465055.1 Ptychodera flava | reverse complement strand
CCTGCTTCATTTAGTGATAACATATATCTTATTGTTCTGTGAAGCGTACTACTATTAATGAACCTGTTGTAAAACACGTGAGCATATTCAGTTCATATCTGGTTCTCTTGTGTATTGGTTCACTCCTGGCCACTTTTTTCCGTGCATTGTATTGTGCTAGCGTTGTTTTTCATGTTTCATGACCCCCTGATTTTGCCGGCCCCTGGCCGTAAAAACTGAATGGCCCCTAAATTAGAATTCTACCCTTTCTCCTATAAGTCACACATTTTAGAAAATGACATTCAGCGAATGTCGATCATCGTGCAAATAACGGGAAAATGCTTCTTATCGACACGATCATCGTGTCAATATGTAAAAAACGACATGCTTATTGACATGATCATTGTATCGATATGTAAGAAATACCACGTTATCTACACGGTCATCATGTCGGTATTTGATGAACCATCGCAGAAATGAATTAGTGGTCATGACCATTTATTTATTTTCACGATGGTTTCTTTGATAGTGTCTAAAACCGGTGTCAAATATATGCATGATCACCCATTCATTCAGTATCTTTCCACATGTCAAACAATATAAGTAGTATCTCGCATCAAACAAAATTCATGAAAAATGGCCAACTTTGTCCCTTTAAAGCATTTTTTGCCTGTAGACACGATGATCGTGTCGATAGGTGCTACCTATTCGATGCCACCTTCATCACCGTACCTGTATTACATACGTCCAGATGAAATTTCAATAACAGTGAGCACACCGTCGACTGTTTGACTGACATCTCTGTCTGACTGACATCCCCCCACCAGCGACTATACGTACTAGGGTCGGGTCCGAAGTGTGGTTTTCTATTGACGATATCCGCTTTTAGCGTCAATTGTTCTTCCTAGAGACGGAAAACTCTTGCTTCAGTTTGTGAGTTGGATAAAATCATCGATAATATTGAAATTTAGATTTTTTCAATTTTTTTGTTCAAGACATGGATATATTTGTCTTGCATATCCATAACGAAATCAACACTTTCAAAGAAGTAAGTCCTGGTAACGCCAGCACGCCTTTTCACAATAGAAAAAGATTTCATGACATTTGCTACATTGTATGTTTGTTTTGTCTTTATAAAGGTCAGTGGCTGCGTATCGTGGATCAACAGTTTCTGCGAAATTCCAAAATCAAATTTCTTGTACACATATGAACATGTAACGATCCTCTTCTTATCAAGTACAATTATGTCGATTATTCAGGGTCCATATATTCACAATTATATTACCATGCCCTGTCCGTCGCATTTTAATTGGTCGAGCTGAGCCATGTGACCGACCACAAATACGCAATAATGGTTAAATTGTTTATGTGCCCGTGAATATGAATAATTTCGTAAACATCGGAACTTTTCAGCTAAAACGTAAATTGTAATTTGTACAAACATCATAACCAATCACAAAATAAAATGGAACACATGTAGGCCAAGTTTAGACGCTTTTCGAAAAAATCTCCGCATTTGCAAAATTTTTACAGCGCGCACTACTCACTGGCAAGTTCTGGGGCCCGTTATCGTTCGAGTGGGAATTTTTTGTAAATTTTGACGGTTTTAGGGGTTCATAGATAACATAATGGAAAAAACAGACTCCGCGCTGACCATTAAAGTTTATTTATGGGCGCGGGTGAGAGGAAAGCCAAAATTAACGGGCGAGGCTTAATTTTTGGCTTTCCTCTCGCCCTTGCCCATAAATAAACGTTAATGGTCAGCACGTCGCCCGTTATTTCTATAATATTGCAGGTTTTTAATTAGGAAAAAATTATTCACAGTTTTGTCATAGACTTCCATGTACAGTGGATCAACAATTTCGGCGAAAATCCAAAATCAAATTTCTTGTACGCATGTGCACTTTAAACACCCCATGCTAATCAAGTACATTTATAATAGTTATCAAACGTCTCTAGATAAACAGATATTGGTAGTTTTATATTGGAAAATACGTGTTTATAATTTGCTCATAGACTACCATTTATTGTGAATCAACATTATCGATGAAATCTATACATTGGAAGTCACAAATAAATATTTGCACTGCAAATGCACCTTTTTCGTTTCCCACACTAGAACAATTTCAAGCCAATGTGTTGTTTAGACAATCTCCCTGCACAACTTTGGCAATTGAAGGCTCTGTCCGAATATTCTCTGCAACTGCCTCATAGGGTCATCCCTATGGTCGGGCATCAGAACGTTGAGTGGGTTAAGTGAGTGGGAAATGATCCAATCAGCGAACTCTCACAACTGGTGGCAACAGCGTGCCTTCCAGTAACTTCTCTTTACTTTACTTCGTTTTTTCCCGTTCTTTTTCTCTCTTTGGTTTGCGCGTCTAGTATCCTTTTTGTGATTTTTGTATGTTTCCGTTCTCACTCATAGAGGGATATTCGTTATTACAAAGTTAATTGATCGACTAAAAGCACGCCAGTAAATAAAAAATACAGTTTGTTGAACGCTGCGTGATTTGATTTACTAACCAAACGAACCATTTTCGGGTTTTTCTTTTTTGATATTTTACTGAATAAGCTTATCTTCTATGGCTCCCAAATGGCGATCGGTGCCCTCTGCAAGCGATTGTTTCAATATTTTCACCAACTTCAGTAGAATTTATAAACATGGAGACAGTGAATAAATTCGCATTCGGACTCTCCGCTTCTGCTTATTGCCGATTTGAATTGTCGTATTATTGTGAATTGACATTCTGTTAAAACCGGCCGCAAATAATCTGGATAATTTTCTTTATTTGAGCAAAATTTTTAAAGTCTATGATGAGTCCCAAGCAAAACCACTCAGATTACAGAAAAGAGATGTCAGACCGTTGAAAATTGTCGAGATACCGTATATTAGGCAAACATGAAGTAAAAAGTACAATAAAATACAAATCTAAAATTTTATAATGTTTCTAAGCTATAAATAACCAGTTTGCTCGTTTATTACACGGCATTTAGGCCAGGGTACGAATAGTAAAACATGTATGAGCACAACATGGATGAAGATAAGCGAATAGGCGTGTCTTCTATCAGTGCTATAAGACATCCTTAAACCTGCTCCTTGAATCATGGAGCTACATGCTTGAAGCATGTCAATTTATAATGCAATGCCTGGATTTATATCTTTCGTTGAAAGAACTGACCTTTCTTCTAAATTTTTCCTAAATCAGGAGATAGTACCTTGAAGGCTTAACGATTAATTCAGTGACTTTCCGAACTTCAATCATCTATGCTATCATTTAATTTCACTTATTCGAAATACTATAATCGAAACAGCCACTGAACAGATCAGAATGCACAGTGATTGGTATTTGACTAATTGTGAGAAAGAAAATAAGAATTTGAACATTTTGAAAGTAGTCCGAAAGTGCCCCTTGCCAAATGATGAAACTATATTGAGTGATACAATTTCTCATAGTGCGAATCGCAAGGCTTATTTAACCTTAATGATTGTCATGATTAAACAGTAATATTGAAGATTCATTAGATTGAAGATTGCGTGTCACTTCATACGATTGCCACATTGAATATATAGTGCCTACGATGTCATCTTCATACTAATTTCTATTCGAACTTTAAACACTATCGCACTTCAGTGCCAGCCTACAAACGCATTCGTCACAAAACTGAAATCAAATAGGTTTATAGTACCTGTGAACTGTCCCCCAGTGGCCCCTCGTGTAATATAAGATGAAACAACGGTCACCGGTGAGGTAAGTTTCATCCCTGGCTTTCAGCAGTTCTAATTTACCATTTAATAGGCCTACCTCTCTGATATCTCCACCATAAATTTTCTTTAAACCCCATAATTGCGCCCACTGTGCTTCATCTTTATATTGCTTTATGCTAGCTTGCCTCCGCATCCGTTGTAAAACTGAAACCTGACGATTGAAATTTATATTGTGAATCATCACTTAACAGAAAAAGGTTCATGGTGCGAGTCACAGCTGTCACCCATTATTGACTCCTCGTAAATCACGAAGCGCTTGTGTACGCCTGACTCTATCACAGAGTGCGATAGGCAAGCTATCGTCTTGAACAGAGACAGTTCCGATCTTGAAATCCCGCGTCCACCGTTAGCGTATCTGACTGGCACTGGTTCACTTCACTGCAACACTTAATACATTGTACGCTGAAAGGTGATCAAACATCATGAAGACACTGTCGATTCCAATCAGAGACACCAAGTTTCAGGTTTGCAATTTAATAATGATCATCAGCTTTTCTTCAATCGCTTCGGAAACAATGTGTAAAGTTTACAACTACACCCGTGTTGACTGTTCCTACCGTAATTTGACGACAGTACCCAAGAATTTGCCATCATCAGCAACTCACCTTGACCTTTCATACAACGACATTTCAAGTCTTACGCCTAACTCTTTTGAAAATCTACTCTCGCTGGAAGAGCTGACAGTGTGGTTTTTCAACGATATCAATATTGATTCTGATACATTCGTGGGACTGACCAAGCTACGGAAGTTGAAATTTCCTCACAACCCCTACATAACACTGGGTAAGGAGATATTTAAACATCTGCCTAGTCTGCAAATACTGGAAATTTCGATAAAGACTTTCACGAACACACTAGATAGTCCCTTTTCCAAGCTGATCAATTTATCCACATTGACGATACGTACGCCTTCTGTATTGGGTGAACATCCAACCCTACTACCAGCGTCGCTGTTCCAAGGCTTAGGAAATTTACAAGAACTCTCTGTCGAGGGTTTGACGTTGGCAAACATTTCGAGTGAATCGTACAAATATTTAGTAAATCTTAAAAAAGTCAATTTTCGGATAGCCGGTATGAAGTGTAGGGATATTGAAAACTTGAAGCCTTTAAAAAACCTCGAAATAATATCGATTTTCGGGTTTGATGTGAGAGAAGATTGTAATATTAGCTTCTCACACTTTCCTCTACTGGAAGAAGTCTCATTTAAAGATGTGCATATATATGGTAACGCATTTCTAAAACTTGACTTGTCAAGGAATAGTTTAAGCAACCTAGACATTGATGTAAGATTCTCAGAGTGGAAAGCCAAGACGTTTCCTATGTTGATCATTAGCGACGTATCACAACTGAAAGTCTCCGGGAGATGGGGGAGGGACCTACAGACGCTCCATAAATTTCTGTTTGGTTTACAGAAAGTAACCATTGATGTTCTCACAATGAAATCTATACTGGATCTAAATGACCGACACAATCTTACAGAAATGACTTTCAAAGGCCTTGCTTATAGCGATCTGCAAGAATTGGATATATCTGGAAACCTTCTTGGTGCGATCGCTAAAGATTCGTTCATGTGGCTGCCCAAACTTCAAGCTCTGAGTATGGACGACTGTTCCCTTGACGATGATTCTTTCGTCTCACTCAGTGGTCTGTCGATTTTAACAACATTGACACTGCAAGCCAACAGATTACAAAATTTCGGAAAACTTGTCTCTACACTATCAGAACTGAAAAACCTGATAAATATTGACGTCAGCGACAACCTATTTTACGGGCAAATCCCTAAACACCTGTTTCGAAAAAATCGAGCCCTTGCTTTTATCAACCTCGGTCGTAACAAGTTCACCTCTATACATCCCAAGAGTTTTATTTTCCTTTCAAATTTGCAAACTTTAGATTTATCTGATAATAACTTAGCAAAGGTGCCCGATGGGGCATTCCGTACATTGCACACTTTAAACACCCTTTTGTTATGGGGTAACAAATTGTGGGGTCAATTATCAGATCGACATTCACAGAACCTCAGCAGCCTCATCACACTGACGTTTACGACGATGGCCACTGTCAATTTACCCGATACACCATATCTTGAAACTCTGCAAATATATGGACATCAGGTCACTCAACATCTATTTCCAAATGAGCTACGACTTGAACATTTGGGAGGTTTAATAGTAAAAAATGTGATATTCTCCGTAACGTCCCATGTTGGAGTAATACTGAATGCCGAAGTTATAAATTTACAACCGCGGCAAAATCTCAATGTTCTTTTTGTGCAATTGTGCAATTTTGACCAACTCAACTTCACGAGTTTGAACGAATTTAGAAACCTCCAAGCACTGTCAGCATCATATAACAAAATATCAATCATTCATGGTGTACCCGACAAGTTAACTAAATTGGAAACATTATTTTTATCAGGAAATTCTATCACAATTCTGTCATCCGAAATATTCACATTTCTGCCGTTGTTAAGGTTTCTAAGAGTCGAAGGCAATCCTTTTGAATGCTCCTGTAAATTGAAACCATTTAGAGAGTGGCTGAAAAAGGATAGACAAGCCAGGGTTGTTTCCTATTACAACTGGAGTAGTGAAGATTACACTCAGCCGAGCGTGGAAGGCTCTCGGGGTAACGTGTGTTCTGAACCTAAAGCGAAATTTGGTGTTCAGGTAGATGCGGTTGAATTCGGGCTAGAATGCAATTTAGTATTCATAGTTTCGGTTCCGTTGGCATGTTTCTTTGTCGTAGTTTTTATCACCGCTATTTTGGTGAAACGGTATCACTGGCACGTGCACTTCGCATACTTCTTCATCAAACTCAAACTGGGTGGATACCAACTCCAAAAGAACGACGAAGAACAGCCAATAAATAAAAAGTATGACGCATTCGTTGTTTACAACCAACATGACAGCGATTGGGTCATACATGAATTGGTTCCTCATCTGGAGAACATTGATCCGCCTAATTTCAAACTCTGCATACACGAACGGGATTTTTTACCCGGCAATGATATTTTTGACAACATTCTTGACAGTATCGAGCAAAGCAAGAAAACCATGTTGATACTGTCTCCACATTTTGCTGCGAGTGAATGGTGTTACTTTGAAATGAGGATGGCACAAAGTTGTCTATTTGAAGAGAAACGAGATATCATTGTAATGATATCACTGAAAAGAATTCCTGATGATTATATGCCTCGTGTTTTACGCAATATTTTGCTGACCAAAAGTTACCTTGAGTGGCCTGCAAATGAAATGGGTAGGAGACTGTTCTGGGAAAAGTTGAAAGTCGCATTGAGATCAGATAGCAGAGTAAATAGAGTGGCCAACTTTTAGATAAACGTAGTACTTCCATGTGACGTTTCAGCATGACGTGAATGTAAGAACCTGAGATGAAAATCAAAATTGTTAGTTAGCCGACTGAAATAGGGTGTTTATTGTCGGTCAATTTGTACACATCTCGTTTAATGTTTTACTTAGTTTTTTTAGAAATGCACACCAACAATTTCACAAGATAGAGATACCTCAAATTTATTAAGTGAGAAAAAACTGATTTACTGGTGGCATCTAGTTAAGTTTCTTTGGACTTGGCTCAAACGTTTGTCAAATGTATGAATTTCGTTTTACCATCATCGATACATTAGTGATCTAGTTGGGTATGTGGAGTTATGATAGTGATTCGAAATATTTAACATTAGACGTATTCACCGATATATCATTTATACGGGACACAATTACATATCGACTTAAGGATTATAAGCGAGATATGTAGCAAATGTTGAAATTTAAGTGAATCTATCAAATGAAGTATTACTTATTTTTTCCATAATAAAATTTCTTCTACTATCAAGTATATTTGATTGAATACAAATTATGCAGATTGGTAAAAGGGAGACCGACAAGGATTTCCTTTTTGAAAATTACAGTAATATAATTCTTAACCTAAATTTCTGGTTTAGATATTTCCTCATGTGTTGTAAAATTTCAATTGTTTAGTACCAAGCGTTTGTGTTACTTGTGCTCTGGCAAGCAGTAAAAGCTGTCCTTGGATTATTTGTTATTCTCCTCGTTGTAAAACACTTCAAAATGTTGGTCCTTGGATGGTGGCTAGTGATGGCCTAGTGAAAATCCAATTCATTTCGGATGAAAATTTTCATGGTTTTACGTTCTTTTGAAAAACAAATAAGCGTACAGCATCCTTTTCCTAGAATACAGTATGAATTTTAGTTTGTAACTCAAATTTCGGACAGTCGTTCTTACAAATCAAATCACAGAATGATATATGTTTCTGCGAATAGTTTTGTTATGTTCATTTCACAGGCACGTTTGGTTTGAGCATTTGTTTTCTATTGCTACATTGTTACTCTTTAACACCTTTGTTGCAGCGCTTCTTATAAATACAACGATTGCAGGATGATGCCATAAACTGTCAGTGACAGATAAAAGGGCGCTGATGGATTTTGTGCTGATCTCCCTGTCTTTCAAGTAAAGTGGCACATCGTCGATAGCATATCGAAACACTGTTAATAATTTTATTTTCAAAAACCGAGTATCTGAAAACAGAAATCATACCCAAATTACCAAGTTTAAGATTCACTGTGTATTCAAAAAAGTGATCTCTTCATATTCGTCCATCACTGAAAATAATGTCAGAAAGCGAAATAGTCTAAAAAATGAACAACAATTTCACATGGCCGTTTTAGCCACGGGCCAAAGTTGCACCCTACTGGCTCAGATAGCAGAATAGTAGAGTTTACAATCACTCTGATGAATTATCAATAATTCAAAGTTTGTTTCATAAAATTTTAATCATGGTATTGCAGCTGAATCAAATGAAATAAGGCAGTTGTCTTCAAGTTAAGTTAACTATTTACCACATTTGAAATAGATTGCGTGAAACTTTGATGTACTATGTTGCCACATTTTTACATCATGTTTGGTTTATTGTTTGTTTAGTTTACCCCTCTTTCACGCCTTTACACCTCTTTGCACCTCTTCCGCCACTGTATATCTTTTATACCTCTTTATGTCTTCACCTTGGGATACTACTAGTACGTGTCACTTTTTACACGGATTGTTTTTCAAACTTTGGTTTATTATTTGCCACGCGACATTTTAAGTAGATTGTTGTAAAGTGTGGTCAGCTAGCTACTTGCCACCTTGTTAATATGATTGTCTTAAAGATTTGTTTTCTGTTTGCTACATTTTACATACATCGTCTTCACATTTGGTTATGTATTTACTACATTTTTATACGAAGTATCGTTTATTAAGATTGTTGTCGGGCTTTGTTTAGATAACATACTAGTTGTTCTCAAGTTTGGTGTACTATTTAACCTCTTTTTACACAAATCGTCTTTAAGTGATGTTTACTTGTTGACCATATTTTACATTGCCTTCGATATTCGTTTTCTGTTTGCCACATTTTAATAAAATGTCTTCAAGTTTCATTTACTGTTTTCTACATTTTAAGGAGATTGTCTTCAAGTTTAGTTGAATTTTGTAACACTTTCTAAAATAGTTGGAATTCTATGTAGGGCACATTTTGCATACTAGATTGTATTCAAGTTTGGTTTACTTGTAACATACCATTTATCTCTACGTTTGTCTTACTTTTAATGATATTTTTATAGTTGATCTGGAAGTTTGGTTTACTATGTTTGCCACATTTTCAAAAAGAAAGTCTTAAATTTTGGTTTACTATGAATTAAACAGATTGTCTTCAAGTTTGGTTGAATATTTGTAACATTTTTTTAAAAAGTTGGAATTCTATAATGAGCAAATTTTACATGGATTGTAGTCAAGTTTAGTTTACTTGTCAAATTTTAAATATCATTTATCTCTACGTTTGTCTTACTTTTAATGATATTTTTATATTGGATCTGGAAGTTTGGTTTACTATGTTTGTCATATTTTCAAAACGAAAGTCTTAAATTTTGGTTTACTATGGATTAAACAGTGTGTAAGGCGGCAGACATATTATGAATCCTTTATATAAGTATCACTTTCTTTCTGTATAAATGGATAGTTTAAATACTTTAACTGAATAAGAGTTACAGCAGCGTTACAAAAAAGATAGAGTAAGTTCGTAGATTCCAGTTTATTATCAGATTTAACTCTTTTACAATTTTCAAGAAAAATATTAACGTAGTAACGAGCACTTCACACATCCACCAATGCGAGCGCAGAACAAGGAATTTAAAAGGACGCACTTCAAAAACGCTGTTTAATTTTAAGATAGAATAGAGATCAAAAATGAAATGGAAAAAGGTGACTATTTGTAAACATTAAACGCGGTCGTGCCAGTGTTAGAACTCAAAAAGTTTTGACTAGAAATTGACCAACGAAAAGGTGCTTAATTTTTTGAGACATTTCTACTGCTAAAATGTCTACTCCCTTTTATGTAAACGTTACAAGGTGTGTGCTACTTACACAAATGATATCATGAATTTATTTCTGCTATAAATATATGGATTTTCAATGTTTCACTGAAAGAGGAGTACTCAGTATTGTATTATAGTTATCAATTTCTTTGTGTAATGTACCAATTCTTTTCGTAAGGTTTCTCCTTATCTGGTACAGAACTCAGAATATTTTCATTCGTTGGGCCAATTGCCTATCTGACAGTTTTACAGTAGTCAATG
>LD344103.1:125345-139634 GCA_001465055.1 Ptychodera flava | reverse complement strand
CATATTGTACCTCATTAATTATGCACATATCTCATTTTGAGCGAGCCAATAGAGCTAGAGGTCTGATTTTTGGTACGTAGGGATAACTTAGCAATGTTATTTTTTTGTTAAAATGTCACATGACCTTGGTGACCTTTGACCTCAAATATACATATTTGTCCAAAACTCAGTAACCACAAGTGCTACACCCTTCATATTTGGTATGATGGGACACCTTATGACGCCACATATTGTACCTCATTAATTATGCACATATCTCATTTTGAGCGAGCCAATAGAGCTAGAGGTCTGATTTTTGGTATATAGGGATAACTTAGCAATGCTATTTTTTTGACAAAATGTCACATGACCTTGGTGACCTTTGACCTCAAATATACATATTTGTCCAAAACTCAGTAACCACAAGTGCTACACCCTTCATATTTGGTATAATGGGACACCTTATGACGCCACATATTGTACCTCATTTATTATGTGCATATCTAATTTTGAGCGAGCCAATGACGAACGGTGTCCACTCAAGTCTCACTTTGATTATTCTTGATTTTCAAAGAGAATGTTTGAAATATTCCCCGTGAAAGTTGAGCAACAGTTTGTCTTTCACTTGCGAGGTGCATACTACCTTAACTCAAATGTTACACCACTCTCATTCATGCAAACAGATACAAGTTGGAATGATGAAATTTGAAAACCTGCTGCACATTATAGCAATATTCTCTACTGACAGAAAGAATTTTTCTGAGAACTCAACCCCCATTCCAATTCTCCAATGTGGGTATTTTTAATGTAACTTCAAAGCCTCTCAATTTTCTCGGAGTTTTCTCAATAGCATTGACCTGTTTTGGTAAGAATGCACTGAAAAAGGTACCGGTAGTTCTCAAGTCTGCTTCTATACTCTATTATAGTTGCTATTATTGAAACATGTTTTATTGTTTTACTAGATACTGTTCACTGTTGTTAGAAATGTGACTGAACCCAATATAATGAAAGTCCATCTTTCCATTTAGTAAACGAATCCCCTGAAACGTGTTTTCTAACTATGAAAGTGTCTTTTCTCTGGAGAGAGAGAGAGCACAAGCTAGAGTTATCAACTTTGTTTGCCAAGTGTGTGGGAAGGGACCTTCCCTCAAAACAACTTTGGATAGCTGAATACAAAATAAACATTTTCAGATTTTTTTTTCTCACTTGAATTCCCAAACCCCAATTAAGTATGTATTTTCTGAAAGCCCTGATATAGGGAAATCAGACTGTACACAGTGTAGAGATATTATTTGCATAATGGTCTTGTTTTGCCAAAGCTTGTCAATGCATAAATTTCAACCGGAAATCTTGCAGCGTGTTCGCTTAAGGAAGGAAAAACTGATTGTTGGAAGGTTCAGCAAAATACTTGTGACTATTATGCAAATAATGACTATGTACTGTGCACGGTCAGATTTCCCAATATCAGGGCTTTCAGAAAATATGTACTTAATAGGATTGGGGACTTCTATAACTGAGAAAAAAATAATAATCTGAAAATGTCCATTTTGTATGTAGCTACCTTAAAGCTGCACTACGCTGATCTTACCAAGCAGTATGGCCCAGACAATGAATGGAATTGATGAGCACATTTCAGGCAAACTATAATAGCACAGTCACAACATCATACAAAATGACGAACAACACATTAATTCAAGAAACCATGACATTTTTTTTATTTAAATTACGCAACCGTGGTATTCTCTGATGGCACATCTTTACAAAATGTGTACATGGATGTTTGCAATGATTTTACAACAGTTTCATTAAGTGTTAGAAAACGGATTTAGAGTTTTCAGAAAAACACATCTTTTCAAAATAAACATAATCAAGATTTACAACAATAACACAGAAGCAAATTACATCTTCAATCATTTCAGGCATTTTTTTTTCTTTTATCAAAACAAAGAAACAATTGGTAATTAACTGTGCTACTATTTCAGACTGGGTTTCCTTCCTTAATAATATAGGAATCATACAAATTACAGAGACAGGAGACAATGATTTACCATTCCAACCAGAATGTACAATCAGTGTCTATATGATCTCTTCCCCTGTAAGACACCATAGTTGAGATTCCTAATAAATTCACCTTCACTTTTCAACTGTGCGAATGTACACGGATGGTTTTTTAAAATCCATCACCCAATTGAAGTCAAGATAAGTTCTCAGGATAACCAGGTATAGGCCAATTGGATTCAACCCCACCCTTCTGCATTGCTGCCTAGCTCTCTAGACATTACTGGCATCGCTGTAGGTCTCTTTCATGCCTTTACTTGCCAGTGTTGCTAGATATCCTCAAAGGGAAATATTTAGTAAACAAACAATACTATACAAAAATTAAACAACACAAATGTTGGATGAGACTAAACACAATGCAATTCATATGGCATGTGGACCTTCAAATCCAAGCTCTACGTTTGACACTGACTTTGATATTCGTAAGTACTCCAGTAAGTCCCAAATGCACCACTGTTGAAAATGAATGATTCAGTCTGGCAGTATTGGGGAACTTACCAACTGTACATTTACCACACTCAAGTTCAGTAACAGGCAGTTAAATGTCCAGGGGTTGACCATACCAGAATAAGTCCAGCCTTTACCACATTTTAGTTCTGTGAAAGGTGGGTAAATGTCAGGGGGGCAACCATCATGGCATACGTTCGGCCTTTACAACACTCTAGTGCAGTCAAAGGCAGATAACTGTCCAGGGGATGACCATCCTAGAACAGGTCTGGCATTCTGTCTATGCTTACTACCAGTGCTGTGGCTCAGCAAAATCCCTATTTCAATTTGCATGTAGTTTCTATTCTGCCAATATCTCTTTTCTTTTACAATTTATGACTGTATGTCATTGTAAGTCATGGTATTAACCCAGAATCAAGCAACAGTCATGGTCAGTGCTTTGCGTTACCAGGAAATACGGCACATTACGTGCACATGAAATTGTTCTTCAACAGAAAAAAAATCACTGTACCTTATAAATGAGCTACAGGTGGGTTGTAAAAACTGCAGTATCTGAACGAACAGCTTCAATGGATTGTAAGAGAGGAGTATATGAATGAAGAGCAGTGTACGTACTCAGCTTCAGATAAAACGTGGCCTCAGGACCCATATTCACACTGCAATTTTTAAAATAATTTTCTGATCTCCCACTTGTGGGGCTCATTTCACAGTCTTCCAAAATCTAATTTCCCCCAAAGATGGCAGCCATTTTGAATTTTAAATATCAGTATATTTAGAGTAATTTGTTTCCACATTACAAAAATTTGCTCAGTGACCTCCAGTTTGTTACTCTTGATTTTGAATGAGAATTCTTGAAAGTTTTCTTGAGCAAAAGCTTTAATCTTTCAATTTTGAGGCACACCCTTCTTCAATTGACACACCAGAAACCAAAAAAAATATTGAAATGGTTCACATTATGGTCGTGCCGACTCACAGAAATTTCAAAACATTCAAAAACTGACTCAATGGATTCTTGAAATAAATGGCACAACGATGAAGAGCTCTCTCGGGTACTTGTGTTTTGTAGTACAATTTTACCCCTGAGCCCATTGTTAGAAACATTGCTAATTTGTGACACTGTATATGAGAAGCATTGAGACTATCTTACACACTACATCCAGGTTGTCTTGTGAAGAAATTAAAATAAATTTTAGATGAAATTATTACCGATCATTAGTACTTTACAGAAAATTGCACAAGGTGTACTTGTGTAAATATTGATGTCATGTAAAAACAAAATGATTCAAAAAAAGGCTTTCACAATCAAAAAGGGGCTATATGGTTGATTAAAAATGTGTTAATGAAGCCGACACTGGCTTGATTATATCTTTCAAGGAATGCAATGAATATTTGATTAAGTTTCAAATGTGGACATTTTGATAAGTACAATTTGCTTTTTTCTTTTGTCGACATCATGTGCATTGCAAATATTTTGTCATCCCTAAACTGTTTTCAATGATGCAACTTCAATTCTGTGACATGAAATGAGTTTCTTGTATGCCCTCTTGTTCTGTATTCACTTTGACAGTGATACAAATGAAATCAAAAGTACAGTTGGAATTAATTGCATCCATTACGTACCCTGAGCAAACCTTACTCAAGAAGTGACTGAATAACTTAATTGGTACCGGATAGCAGGACTGGTGAGCAGTTATACCACAAAAGGTGGGATGAAAAAGACTGACAAAAAACTGAACAAATAACACAGATAACATAAATATCCTTGATTATGACATAATATAACAGAGCTTGTTCTAGCTCTTATAAATAAAAGTGAGCTTTTTGTAAACTGTAAGCCTTCAAGGCATATGGAACAGAGCATCAGGCACAAATCTTCCTGTTCCTTTGTACAGAGAAGACATGGCTAAGTACTCAACTTTTACTTAAGTTCAACAACCTCAAAACGAAAGATCCTCAACAATTTTTAAACCCTTTCACCACCATGGTTTGGTCCAAACGCCATTGTTGTCAAGGTGATTGAGGAACTTTTTACAAGAGATTTGGGGAGAACTGGTATACTGTCTCACATCATAAACTTTTGGGGCAGTTCCATTGTTTTCTGTGGTTTGAGGTTGTATATCTGCACAGGGAGGTGGGCTGAAGCCCCAGAAACTATGAACAGTGCATTGAGGGCCTGTGCCATGACTTTTGATAATTTCCCCAGTGTTGTTGATTCCTCTATCTCCTTGAAACACCTTATACTCTGCTTGTAAACACACCGCGTCAAGTAAAGTAGCATACTTTACCATTTAAAATGCAAAAACTAAAACATGGTACAGCACAGGACAGCCAGGTGTTCATAAGGCTTTGTTTATACAAATGAGACATTGTTTGTAGGGAACAAAAAGTGTCTGTAGTTGCTAAATTGTCAAGGTTATGGCCAACTGTGTACAATAAATAACAATCTAATCAAATCTACATGTGGTTCTCAAATTTGTAGCCAGAGTGAATGTATTTTATCAAAAAGTGTAAACCTCACTTTTTGTCTTGCATCAACTATATTTGTTTCAAACAAAGGCTACAGCCAAGCAATGAACTTCTCTGTGCTAGTCACCTTTAAATTCCTATGCAAATGCTGTATTTTCTGTAAATTAGAATTAGAAGTACTCTGTGTTTGCTTTCCCTCATTCCCTTCAGCAATAAAATCTGACAGCCTTGCACTTGCTGAATGTGAGTCAGTTTTTTTGTTTTTTTGCCTGCTCTGCAGTTTTTGGACTGTGACACATCAAATCTTGGCATTTCGTCTGTGAAGGGGATCTCCCTTTCACATGGCAAGAATTATAAACTGCTTCAGTTTCGTGATATCTGCAACATTCGTCAACACACTGATGATTG
Organism: Ptychodera flava; assembly: GCA_001465055.1. NCBI lineage: Eukaryota > Metazoa > Hemichordata > Enteropneusta > Ptychoderidae > Ptychodera > Ptychodera flava. Next base: position 134,276 of record LD344103.1, on the reverse strand, counting down.
AATCCAGTTCTGTGTACAATAACATCTTCTCCAATCACTGTCCAAAGCCATTAAAGACTATCAAATGTCAAATGATGAAGATGGTACGTACACAACCGCCGACAGTGACAGTATATTGATGTAAGGCGAACACTTATGTACTACAAACTCTTATGTGGTGTTGAAGAGAACACAGGGTTATCAAATGTGTTACCATGGCATGAATTTGACATAACACATCTGTCATTTTGTGTTTACACACATTACACTGTGTTACACTATGCAAAGCTCAGTATATAACTCAAATACCACCGGGTCTAGCATGAGAATATTGCTGTTACTCATGTCATGTGTTAGCCAATGTCCATTTTTAAATCTCAAAGACAGAACTCACTTCTGTACTGCCCCCCTCTACACACCAAGTCTAAGAAAATAGTGTAATGCGGTTACATGAGCAAAGAAATATTCTATGAAAGTTTCTCCATGTTTTCATAGTAGAAATTTCAAACACCAATGAACTTATTTGGAGCAATTAAACTTTAGGGTTTTTAGGACAAAAAAATATTGACAAAAATAGAAGATCAACATTTTGTGACAATTTTCCCGCCAGCACAACTTTTTGATGTGTGTAAGTTACATTTTCAATGCTTTTATGAACACATACAAAATTAAAGAAGTTTTTTCAATACTGACTGGCTCTTACAAAGCGTTCATTCCTTGGCCAATAGAGCATGTGCTCAACCCTGATATTATGTTGAAGCTTGGCAAGGACAGGCTTCAACGGCTTGTTGTTGGGTACTGGAGCCTTCTCTTGAAATAAAAATGTTGTTCTGTGTTAATATGCCTCCATCCATCCCTTCAGCTGTCAGGATTAAGGACATGGCGACACACAGGGCATGTACCAGACTGCAAAATAAAAACAAAAATTTGATTATTGTCATATAATCCTGCTTTTATGGATATCTTGACATAGTTTTGTGTTCGTGATAAACTGCCCGCACAGGCCTTGATAAGATTTTGAATTTGGTGAACATTTCAGCTATCCTTGAACTTCATTTTAGATGTAGTTGTATCACCAATTATCCAATGATACACTGTGGTGCTGTGAACACCGTAATGTGCAAACTGTACAGGACAGAATCATTAGCAATACAACAAGCATGTCCTTACTTTCAAGGCATTCAATGTACATAGATGATTAAAACAATAGCCTTACGGGAGTACGCATCTCATAACTCACGGATTTAAACTTTGCTCATACTTTCCCAGAGAAAACTTTAAACCATTTCCTTTCATAATTTAGAATCAAAATAGGGGGATTGCTGTGCAAATTTTTGTATCAGTGAAACAAAATGTCTAAAATTGGAACTCAGAATGGCTGCAATCTTTTAACCCTTTTCCTGCCAAGTCCATATTTCACCACCAGGTCAAGATGGTTAAAATTAATGAAAAACAATGTATTCCATATGATGTATTTTAACATAATACTTTACATTTTAAGGCTGTTGAAAACATAATACTGTAAAGTTGATTTTTTTTGGACAAAAGATGCTATAACATACCAAGCCAAGTGGATGAAAATACGTCATTTTTTGGCTCAATACCGCTTTTTACTGTCTTGGCTGATGGGGAAGTGATACAGTTATTACTGTCTGGCAGGAAAAGGGTTAAGTCAACTCGACGGCAAAACATAAAATTTTGATTTGCACAAAAACAAGATACAAAAACTTCATCTAAACCAAAAGCTTTAGGTGGGCCCTGACGCATGGTATACCAGAAGAGAATTGTAAAAATTTGAAAGTCTTAATATCCATCCCCTTGGCATATTTTACCGAGATATGGCCTTCTTGGACGAGGGTCCTGGGGCTGACAGATATCTGTAATTAACTTTTGTCTTGTTCAAGGCATTTCAATCCTGTAGAAGACAGTGGACTGCGACATCAAAGATCAAATCAGCTAATATAACAAACTAAACTGACAAAGAAGTGAAAAAGCATTGAAAATGGCTGTGCAAAATCTCACCTTCTGAAGCCATGCTGTGATGCACATAGGATGAAACAAATGATCACACGGTAACTTGTTGACAGAGTCATTCAGTTTATATTCACACTGACAGACAGCACAACTGAGTTCTTCATCTGGAAGCAATGAAATCATAATGATATGAATGATTTTCACGTCAAAGCTAGGAAATAACACATACATACTACAAAATAACGTTGATCAGTTTTTGAAAGAATACAAGTAATTGTGCAAAAGTTTTATCCTGCAAAGGCTATAGAAATCTCAACACATCCACAAAATTTAGACTGTTTGGGTGAAACAAGCGTTAACATATTCATCTGCAGTTATGAACAGAACTAGAACAGATAGTAAAACATTTTTTTAACTACTAGAAACAACAGTTTCAAAGAAATATGTCATAACAGAATTGTCATTCAAATGGTCTTTGATCCACTATGATTTCATTTTCCCTATACCATGGACTTTCACTGAGGGCCTTACACAGGTACAATGGATTTACGAGGTACTATAACTGGATTATTACAAAAAGAATGTACAGTATGCAGCCAGACATCATGACCGTGAATTTCCAGACTATACACGACACCCATGTCTTTGTGCATATTTCTCAGTATTTCATCTAAAATGATCACAACTTACCGATATGTTTTTGCTGGATTTTGACCAGGGGCAAGTCGTCGATGACTTCTTTGGTAGCAGGGGGAGGGGCTTGGTCACCTTGCAAATCAGGGTGTAATGCTAGCATGTGAAGAATCGCATTCTGAAAGAAAAAAGAAAGCGAACCAAATGAAGTCAGGATACCAATGTGATGTGAGCGTACACAAAAAGTAACATTATATGGACCTTTTCAGAGGGAGCCAGCATGGTTCAGGGCAGGGTACATACCTATGTAGATCAACAAAAAATACACACTTATCATTTGCTTTGTAATATGTCAGAGTAAAGATATGCAAGTAACCAAAGAATCACTCATACAAAAAGAATGTTGCATTCCACAAGATGAATTTGGAGTTTCTGTAGATGGTTGATCAACTCATCCTTAAGAAATAGTGGGTGATTTGCTGTTGTATCTCGCTTTGACAAATCTTTTAGGTATTCTTCATAAGCGTGTGCACAATTTACTGTCTCACTTTACACATTGCGAGACCACAAGCTATTCAGATAGTCAGATTGCCTAATCATGCGATCAAATCCCATACATTGTTAGAAATCATTGTAAAAAGCTCTGAATGTTAAAAGTACATGAGTGTGACAAATTTGGGAATGTAATACTTTTAAATTATGCACACATACAAACAGGCAAAATGACTAGATGTGGTTGACAATATTTTTTTCTGGGAGCATTGCACCTCTTCCAACAAAAGATAACTCTGATTTCTTAATTACACACTGGTTAGAGTAAATTTGACACCCAATACCGATACAGCCGATTGTGCTGGATACAAAATGTGACAATCAGATATTGGAATCCCACTTACCTCAAACAGGGTCTGCATAACTTCTTGTGTGTGATGTAGTCTGTTGTGTATAATTTCTTCCAAGGGGTTGGTTGGAGGAGGTAGTTGAATGAACGGAAAGAAGGCATCTTCTATCTCTTCACTGAACTCATCAGCAGCTCTGTCAAATGAAATAACAGCATCTCAAAGCTTTCTCAACTCAAGCATTATGTTTTCCACAGACAGGACTCCTTTTAAGAGTGAGAGAACCTTATGATATTGCATGAAAGGGTCTCGTCTATCACATAAATAGGAAGATTCATCATCGGGCCTCCATCACTTGTTCAATCTTTGTTATCTTTGTGGTGACAAAAGTGAAATGATACTTTTGATATTACTGAGACAATTTGATGCTATACAAAATGCACTGTAGGGTGACGTGACTTTATTCTATAATGAAAGGAATATGGTAATAAAGTCTTGTATCCATTGAGGGAATCAACCTGATGCTGTATGAAATTTTAGCCACATGTTTTGAAATCAATGTAGTACAATAATTATTTTGTAATCCCCCCTATATTTCTATACAATGTAAGTGAACTTGCCATTGAAAGCAATAGGGACGGACCAAAGTTTGGCGCTGGAAGGGTAAAAATCTTAATTGTTGTGATGACATTTGTCACCTAAGTCTCCCTTGATACAAATTGATTCAATTTGAGTGCAGTCACATAATATAAATCACTTCTGTATGATTGTACTTTGATCCCCCTCCTTGTTTCAAAGTCAGAGAAGGGTTAGCCCTGGCAAATCTTACACTTTCAAAGAGAAAGGAGAGACAAACTTCCAATAATAACATAATTTGTGCACGAGAGCAGCCATGGGTCTGAAAAAATACCCTTAAACTGAAAGTCAAATCTTTGAGGTGAAATTTCAACATTTTCACACTTACTTCAGAGTGTACAAGTTCAAGCCTTATTGTTGTGACATTGAGGTAGTACCAATTTCTGGTGATGAAAGTGGGTTTAAAGTGAGCAAGAATAAAGTCTTACCTATATAGCTCATCATCCTCTTCCATATCTGAAATTTCCTCGGCTGTGTACTCGGAATCGTCTGAGTTGCTGTCTGAAATCAAAGCTGGAAGACCAGACCACACGATGGCACTCTCCATGCTGGTCTCGCCAAGGCTACTGCCGCCGTGGCTAACGGAGGATAACTCTGAAAGATCAGAGTCGGAATTGGTGTCAGAGGTCAGAGAAGGCATTGACCCTTCTTCATTGTCAGATAGCTGGCAAGAGCTAGCTGAGCTGGAGGAGAAGCTAGAGCCAAAATCTACTAAGTCAGGGACCTGGTCATCAGGGCTGCCTATGCTATTGTCACTCTCTGAATGTTCAGTATTGCTAGACCTGGCCAACATACTGGAAAACAAGTTCGCCATCATGTCATGAACTACAGACCCATAAGCCTGCATGCTTGGCCCCTGCTCGGGGCCGCTATTTTGGGTGCGAGTGCGAGGTCGGTGAGGGGGCGTGCGTCTCATACTAGAGTCCTCATCAGTTTCTGAATCAGAACTATCACATAAGCTAGGAAGGGAGGCGACACTATCTACCACAGGGTTACGTTTTCGTGATTGACACTCACTTCTCTGTCTTTTTGATTTCCCTGTCTTTTTTCTTTTTTCTGAACTTTTGGGACTGCCAGCAACCCCTTGATTGTCCCTGTGCATCTTGCTCTTTGAACTCTTTGGCTGTCCGTCCTTCCCCGACTTCTTGCTGCGTGAGGATTTCTGATTTCTGGAGTCTGCTCCACTAGAACTGCTCCTGGGACTGTCTTTCTGAGTCTTAGCCTTGTGTTTGGTACTCGGTGAATTGCTCACAGAAGCACTGCTGACACTAGACACAGATTTTGTCCCGTGCTTCAAATGTTTCAGAACTCCTTGTTTGTCACTGGAGGACACAGCTCTCTTTCTCCGGAGCTGTTTCTTGCCTTGTCTCTGCTGATCCACAGAATCACCAGCTGGCTGCTTGGGACTGCTTTTTCTAGTGCTTTTGGGCCGGCCTCCTTCAAGGTTCCAGTCTCTCTCCGATCCATTCACACCACTTTGCTTCTGAGAGCAAGCCCCTTCATTGTTCTCAATGATTGTCTTTGTCTTTCGACTTTTGCTTCTCCCACCATCATCAACTGAGGAGTCCAACACTGCTTTCCTACTTCTTGACTGTGAAACTTTCTTCCCTTTGGTGTGTGACTTCTCCTTTTTCTCGCTAGAATTCTTCTCTTTTGGTCGCAGATGACTGCTGATACTACTGCCACTGTGAGAAGCATCTGCCATGGTTTTGCTTGAAGATTTTGATTCTTTCTTCTTCATGTTTGGCTTGTTATCACCAACGTTCGCGTACTCCAGTGCCACCTTTGCAACTGTGGCCTTGCTCTCATTCAAGGAGCACACGTCTTTATCCTGGTGCACAACTTTTATTTCTTCTTGGTCCTGCAATGGTATATAGAATGTAACAGTGACAGCTGTGAGATTACCTACCAAGAAGGAAAGCTCTGCTGATGTGCAGCGTGGTCAGAAGATTATATCTGATTGGTTGATTGTCACTATTCACAGCAACTTAGGGAGTCTATTTGTAATATTCAATTATAAAAGTCAGATTTAGCCACCAAATTGGATAACAGCTTCCAGGATGCTACACATCAGCCCGAACAGCTTTCTGTACTGTGCTGTCCAATGTATAATAATCAAATTGGACAAATCACAGGATTCTCCACAAGAGGATTTCGAGCTGGCCGAAAGTTTTTTTAATGAAGATGTCTATGTTAGTCTATCTGATTTAGAGTGGAGTCACAGTAACCTACCGATCTGCTATATTCATCACATGGGTAATCAGGTGTATCAGCAGATAGCATGGGTCTGTAGGTCATGTATGCGTATTGTCGTCCATAACGTCTTCCAGAGGCTGAATGATATCCTGTGCCTTGTCTGTTTGGTTCCTGGCCCCTTTCCATGCTACCAGGGTCCAAACCCAAGAGTTGATCCACCAACCTGGAAGAGAATCAATCATTCAAAGGTCCACTTTACAAAAAGAATAACTGTGAAATACCCGTAAAGAGGAATAGGAAGAATGTTTGGATACTATTTAGCACTGTTTTAATGAATGTGCTAGTACATGTGGAAAGGGGAGGGGGGTTGGGCACTCTGTCTCAATGACCAGTTTGTAAACAGGTATTGTTATCAGGTGTAAATGATGTTGCAACAAGCTGTGATGTATGAAGCAACCCCTCTGACTGGAATTCTATTTCATAATAAAATCAAAAAATAGTTGCATAGAAGGTATCTCAAATGCCACTATAGAACTTTGACGATGTCCCTTTTTTAGAAACTTTATCTGGTGTAAGAAAACTGTTTCTGCACTGTTTTATATTTTTTATATCGCACATAACTTGAAGCCAGTTGTTTACCCAACATATAGGCTTTTACCTCATTAACAACTCCTAGTCGATTAGTCTGTGCATAGGTGGAAGGACTGTGGTCCCTTTAGGCTGTGGACACCTTTGTAGTTTACGAGTAATTGATGAGCTATCTCCTAGGTAGGCCAGGTGTTGACCTTATCAAAGTAACCTACTTATGGTGTCAACGGGTGTATTGATTAGGCAATGTGATAGCCTCTTGTATAGTGAATTAGTCAATGACCACAGTCACTCCCTCACTGGTCTCAAAATGCACTGGTTTCCTTGTGACAAAGTTTATACGGGTACACAAGAATTGACACATTCGCGAATGCTGTGCATGCTATTATCATGTCATTTTCGCTCCCTAAAATATTTTCACTTTTTTCCATGGAAGGAAACCAGCCAAATTTCCAGACCAGTGATGGAGTCATTGTGTTAGCATGTAGGTACGATGAGAGACAGTCTCTCCATCACAGTTCTAGAAACATGGCTGATTTCTTTCTGATAGGGCTTGATGTCGATATTATGAACATCTTAGTTGACATTGTCCATGTGATCTACATTTCAATTACGAATTACAACATTATCACACTTTCCATGCTCTTTGTAAAAAATATTGCAAAACTGAAGGCCATATTACCTTCAAGAAACTTCAGAATGTACATTATTTCAAGTTTTGTGTATACTACATTTTGTGAAACAAGTATAAGGGGAAAAAAATGCTATATTATTATCACCCTAAGTAGGATGTGAAAGCCAATGGTAAATGAAAGTTTCTGAAGGTTTTTCTTTTTCGGAAATGATATTGACTTGAGACCTTAAATGACACATTACATTTTCATAACTATAAATCACCTATTTATCAAAGTTTGGGAGTTTGTTCACTTATCAGTGCTGAAAAACAAGTGACAAATTCAGAGACTGTCAGCCCATATCAAGCCTTGTCCTTTGGGTAGGAATAATTCACACCTTAAACAATGAGCATTTCAAGATAAGTGGAGGGACTGTGACTAGGATAATCCATGAATATTATAAGGTAGGTTCCGATGCTTGAACAGATACCATTCACGACTAACTTCACAACCAAGGGTAGGACTAAATGTAACAGTGTCACTCTGGTAATGAACTTCCCAGTGATTGTTTGAAAATATATGTACATGCATGTGTTCTGTAGGTGTCATGTGTAAACCTACACAACGACTTATTGCATTGCCTAATAATATCGGTAGACTTTAAAATTTTACCATTTTTACTGCTACTTCAACAACTAGGGTCAAGTGTTTCCTCATTTTTGTCATCTGTACTGAAACTATCGGAGTTTTCCATGGGCCAACACAAACCGTACGGACGAAAAGACCCAGGTGTTATTACTAGTAATGTTAGCAGCTTGTGCGAAAACATTTTGCGTTAATCAAGCAAATTTGGAATATCATGGAGGTAAAAAAGATACTTTTTAACCTACAAAGGCTCTATGGCCACGCAAACACCGTCGGTTCAGCACTTTCACCAATACTGTCTGATTTGTAACGGGATTGCTTATGGACACAGTACACAGAATCTGTGTGCCACCTTCATGCGTCTAAGATGTGATGACAGCATGACGATGGATGACAGTATCACGGCTTTTTCAACATAGCATTTGCAAGAAAATACTGTAAACCTGAGTGCGGAATTTAAGCGCTGCGCGCTGTAGGCGAGTGCAACCGTTGCGTAAACGGCTGGTTTTGCGAGTTTTGATGCAAAGGCCAAGGCGAACTCTGATGTACGCGTTGCACTATGGAAAGCATAATCATAAAAAAGTAGTGTAGAGAAACGAGTAGTATTTTTGTACTTACTGTCATTCTCTTGGCATATCTCTGCAATGATAATGGTTGGTTGTTACTGTACGTACAGGTTTCAGTGCAGTGAAAACAGAAACAGTTCACGGCGGAAATGACGATCACGACCAGAACTCCTGTTTGTTTGAAACAAAATTTCTCCAGTAGCACGGTCCTGTCTCATTTTTACCGCTGGCTGCGCTGCTCACGGCAGCCAGCAGTAGGAC
>LD344103.1:94544-105694 GCA_001465055.1 Ptychodera flava | reverse complement strand
AAGCAGTACATACTTTGATCATGCAGAGATTGAGCTCAGTAAGACTGCCACCATTTGACATGCCTAAACATTTATGATTTTAACAGTGAAAGCATGCCCTGATGTTATGGCGGCTTAAATATGCAACAAATGGCATTCCTGTATTGCATTCATGGTTATCACTTTTAACAGAGACATGCAATGACAAAAACTTAACCGATACGATCAACACATACTTTTAACAATTTCTGATTTGGCTTTTAATTGCAATTAAGAAGTAAACATTCCTAATGCATGCAGTACTCTCACTACTCATATCAGAACTTTCAAACCCTTAGTGTTCGATTAACCCTTTAATTTTAAGTGCTGTAATTTTTTCCCACCAAAATTTTACTGCAACATTTTACCAATTTCTTATGAATTTTTCTGTTATTTTTTTGATAATTTTGGACCAAATGGACATCACATTTTACTGGCTAAAGATTCTTATCAAAAGTTTGGCAAAAATCTGAAAAAAATCCACTGGGTATATTTTTCAAACGTGACAAAAATTGGCATTGGCATTCAAAGGGTTAATTGTAATATATATGCCTCACTACATATTGATAAAATTAACATTTTTCATACATTCAAATTGTTTTACCATGATAAAAAATTTATACAGTAGATTGGATGAGTAAATATTTATACACATTGTATGAAAACACTGTAGTTGTTCCAAGATATTTATAAACTATTCCTCATCTCTAAGAGATTAAATTTTACATGTTTAAGGTTAGTTTATATAATTCAACACATCATGCTTAATAGGTGTTAGACATAATTTATGAGAAACACTGTCAAACGGTTTTTTTTTTGCTATTGTAGCTGTTTATTCCTTCACTTCTATTACCGTATTCAGCTTCCGTGAGCATTTCAACTTCATACAACAGTCCCCCCTTCAAAGACCCTCTCTTACCCTCCATCCGCACTGTCATAAATGAGTTTCCCCGGCAAAGGGTCGTTAGATTTCCGGGTGTTGAATCTGGACAGTGGTTTGTGCACTGTTCCCACTGTCTTGGCTTTCTGTACATCTTCAAAGACAACTGTGCCGGGCGGGAGCTTGCAGATGCTTATGGCGACCTCTTTACCGTTTCTCATCTGAACCGTGAATTCAACATCGTCCCCGAGTTGCAAGTCGTTGATGTTGCCCGTGTACTCACTGTAGTGAAAGAATATCTGTAGAGTGAACAAAACAAACAGATGGCAATTAGCTTTTGTATGTACATTTCCGATTTCTTAAATTTCAAGATCTGTTCTTCAGTAAAGGAATGGCATGTGAGAAAAACCTTCAGAAGTATCTCATTCACTTTCCATACTTGAAGGACAGACTGTGGATACCAGCAAAATCCTCAATCCCTACTTCTCACACTAGTGCTTGTTGACATTGACTGTTTATGTGATTTTAATCCTCTGTTCTCTTTCAAGAAGTTGTGCACAGTTAGTCAATATGCTCAGAGATAGAACTAGAGCTGATATTAAACCTCTCCCTTTATTTAAATCACTATGATACAAATTCCTGTATGACTGATATTTTATTTACTGTCGTATGCAAATAAGAATGGACAGTGAAATTGATCTAAATGTTGTCACACTTGTGTAATTGGTTTGTAAAGTTGTTTCAAAATTTACTAAATGATCAGTAATTTTAGATGAGTTGCGGCAAACTAAAGACGGATGATAGTGTTGTTTCACAGTAGGCTTCCACTTCAATTGTTGATATAAAGCAATAAAGTAGGAACTGATTAGTGTCTGTGTGTGTAGGGTAAACATTTCCTAACTTTCTATCCCCATACATTTCGACAACTTTTTCACTTACTACTTCTGGCGTATGTACACCTCTTTTCCTGTAGATCATGATTTTTTTTGCCAAAGAACTTCATACAATGCAAAGGCAACAATTTAAGAGTATAATGACAACTAGACTCTGACTCGGCTGTGGTACACCGCAACTCAGAGTGGCGGTACATGTATATAAGGAATGTACGGTAATATAAGTCTGTATGTGAAGTGCAATACAAAGTTTACTCCCTGGTGTGTGTTTATTATGGGTCCATAAAAGCTCTTTGATTTCCACTGCAGTTAAAACAAGTCAGTGCAACTCCTGGGGCAAGTTTTGGAACAACTTTACAAACGAATTTCACAAGTGTGGTAACATTTAGATCAATTTCACTGTCCATTCTTATCTGCATATCAGTGTAATCTATCCCTGAAGATCAAACTCACATTTTTATTTTATTCTTGTAGATTTCTGAAAACTTTGTGCTGCTCTTATTTCACAACATGAAGGTCTTCTATTGTACTTTAACTGTCATCAAAACAGTACATGAACATTCTCAATCTATGACAAGTCACTATTTCTAGATTTGCATACATAAGGTAGTACACGCCTCGAAAGTGAAAGACTAAAACTTTGGCTCAAAATTTCCTCAATGAAACTTTCAACAATTCTCCCACCAAATCAAAAATAACAATATGGGGTCATTGTGCAAATTTTGGTACTAGAGAAATAAAATACCCAACATTTACCAATATCTGAAATTCAAAATGGGCACATCCCTGTGTTAACTCTATGGGAAACAATAATTTTTCAATTTCAAAAAAACTATGAAAATTTTTCTTACTATCAAAGAGCTTTAAAATGAGCCCCCATGAGAGACAAATCAAAAACTAAATATCTGTTGCCAAGGAGTATGGTACTTTAAGTAAATGTACATCTAGATAAGCCACAGAAACTAAAACTGTTTGTGCTAGGGTTAACTGTTTCACCCCATTTCCCTGTCTAGAGGTCCAACCTTATCATAGAAAACAATAGGATTGGGTCAAAACACGGTGGTGAGAGGGTTAAACACTACTGTAGCAAAGCTTTGCTGTTACATCACCCGTCCGGGATAACCTACCTCCTTGACTAAGTCACCTCTTTCTATGAATCCAAACGATTCCTTCATTGAGCATACAACTCCCTGGCATTTTTCCAGAGGTACCGGCTCTTCCAGGACAATTTTGGCAGCTCTGATGTTACCATTCCTGTGAGGCAGAAGAGCAAGGAAAACATAAAAAGGAAATCTAGAAAACAATATATCTCATTTGCACTGGGAAAATATGGGCTAGAATTATTTGGGAATGACTTGTAACTGGAGACAATGATAATTACATGCAGAAGGGCTCAATTTTTGCATTGAGAGTATACCCTCCTGGGGAAGGGGGGTGGGAAATAATAAAATGTGTATATTGTGATAATTTATTACAATGGTAGGACCAATCTTCTAAATTGATAGAAAGATCTGCTGAACGGTTGAAACATCTTCTGTAAATTATCAGAAGATGTGTCCAACTACACAATATCTAACAGTAATACAGTCACAGGGTCAGCTAGGACAGAGTTCAATGCCCTTGAGATATCACTGACTACAGTGATGTACATCTGTTCTAGAACAGTAGCATTCCCTGTTAACTTTAATGTAACTTGAGAAGTACTTCCTGGAATTAACATAACATTGAGTGAATGGCACATTGATTTTGAAAGGCCTTTGTGCAACATTAACAATGACTCTACTCTTTGTTGTTGCCAAAGCCTAGTGCCAAGGATCTTTACTGCACAGTATTATAGATTGAGTGTGCCTCTGGGACAGATACTTGGACTGTCAAATTTTTACAATTTTTTTCAGATCTATCATTTCTTGGGGCTCATTGTAAAGCTCTTGGAGTAAGAAGAATTTGACAGTCTCAGTTTTTAGAAAATCGAAAATGTTATTTTTCTGCATATAGTTAACACAGGGATGGTGGCCATTTTGAATTTCAAAGATCGGTAAGTGTAAGGAAATTTGTTTCATCAGTACAAACTTTGCACAGTGACCCCTGATTTTTATTTTGGATTTGGTGAGTGAATGGTTCAGTTTCATTGAGGAAAGTTTGAGTAGATGTTTAAGTCTTAACTTTTGAGGCGCATACTACACGAAATTTAATCCTATTTTTCCATGTTGAACTCTGTTGAATGCCTTTTTTTCTGCCCTGACATCTGCAAAAATGTTACAGATTCAAGTTCAGAACAACTGATACCAGTAAGTGTTACTTATACAATTCTGAAAAAACATGCCATATTCAGACAGTACATTGCATGATAGAATGGGTCATCAAATCAACTATAACCTTTTTATCTCACAAGGGAACTAAAATTCACACCCTGCTGGTTGAATTAAATTGAAACCTTTCAAAAGGTGTCACGAAATTGCACCTAACACCTTCTTCAAATCTCATGATATGTAACCCTTTGAGCGCCAAAGTCTATTTTTGTCCCCTTTACAAAATAAACCCCAGTCAATTTCTCTCAGATTTTTACCAAAATTTTGAGCAAAAACTGTAACCAATGAAATGTGATGTCCATTTGTTCCAAAATTATCAAAAAATTTCAGACAAATTCATAAAAATTAGTAAAATTTTGCACTTAAATTTTGGCGGGAGAAAATTATAGCGCTCAAAGGGTTACTATGCAATCCATAAGATTTCATTTCACAATTACACTATCAGCATTATTTTCCTCTCCTGAAGCATCAAAGATACACCCCCGCATTTCTTTCTTCACTTTGCACTGGACATTGGAAAGTAGATTTGTCAGAAAAAAAATTGAAAGCACACAATCAAATAAATGATACTAGAGTTACACTTACCTTTTATCAGTTGCAACATAGAAAGAGACCTTGTCTCCTTTCTTCAGATCCATTGGCTCACTATCTTCAATGTCGTCCAGTCCAAAGGACAGAAAGAAACATTCCTGGATGGAAAGTGAATTGAAAATTTTCCTATTCAAATCTGACATTTTTAAATACTTGTCCATGAATAGACATAGTAAATAATATAAGAATTCATAGTTAATAATTTTCAAATTCATGGAAACAATCCTGACGGGTAATGATGCTCATACCACAACAGAGCAGGCACATACTGTGTCTGTTACAGTACTTGGAAGCTGTGAATAGTATATCGGCGGAGTGGTACGGAGCACCACAGTTCTATAAGTGTGGTGAAAGTATACCCAAGACAGTGACTGTTTCCCCCCAAACAAGACGAACAGTCACCCACTTGACAAAAAGAGTCACGCAATGAGTCTGTTACAGTGCCTGAACCTGTAAGAAACATGTTGAGTATAGTGGGTCGAAGCTGAACTGTGGTGGGTGTACTAAAGAGAGATGGGTATTTATCAGGCCAAATCACACTCACCCCATTCATTTCATACGACACCTTGCCCAGATCAACTGATGCAGGACTTCCTCCAGACTGTAAGTACAATACACACAAAAACACCCAGGTCAGAGGTTGCAGCAGGGTTTTAATAACACCATCAGAAGTGGGTAAAAGTTTTGCATTCAATACAACTTCCATTATGTTCTATTACGGGTGAATTAGACAGCTTGCTGCTTCAGCTTGAATGATTCCCAGCACATAGTGAGGGTGTATGGTAGATATTTTCATATGAACAACGGAAACTAAAGATGAGACTGTAAGATTAAACTTGAATGAAATTCTTTACAAGTACAAGTGATACTTTTTGGGAAAAAACACTTTGGATGCAAAGTAGAGTGTTTTCCTTCAAGGCCTTAAGCTATGTATACTATTCTTTGACTCCTCTGGTTATCAATACTTGTGATAATACGGCTAGTTTTCAGTCGGGTTCCAATTCACAACATACGGCATCAGTCACCTAGCAGAGAGGCAACAGACAGAACCGCTCGGCTAAATCCCCACTCTCTAAAAAGAGTGATTCAATAACCGGCAAAATGCAGTCTGCTCCTTTCATTCTACACCCTTTGCCCCCTCATGGCAAACAAGTCATGTAAGCACACAATGACGATTCATGTTAATAACCCCTTGGATGAGGAGAAATGTCAAAACTCAGAAAACCTAAAGCTTTCGTGACAGGAGGCATTTCTGCAATAGTTTATAGTTTAATTGTTTATATAGCGCCTCACATCCATCACAAGGACACCTAATGATGTGCACAGTTCACAAGAATGCACATTGACAAAGATGAGTTTTTTAGTCTGCATTTCAACATATCCACACTTGGTGCTGTATGGATGTCATTCAGAAGTTGATTACGTTCTGTAGGCACAATTTCGTTACTTACATTTCTTTTCTTGGAGGCTTTAGCCTCACTGAGTACAGTTCCTATAACTCTCTGCTCACTCAGAAGTTCACCAGCCACTGTTCCGGGACGCAGCTTCACAATATGACAAGCTATTGGTTTACCAGTACGTCGATCTAAAGTGGACTCAAATTCCACTTCATCTGTAACAGTTTATATATATTTTAATATATTTCACACATATAGATGTTACCGATTTCCCAATATTTGCTCACATAAGACTCATTTGTGCCATATTTTCTCTACTGGATAATCATTTCAGCCTGAGTACTTGGAATATTTACAAGTAATACTAATGTGCGTGTGAAAATTTGCTTGAGGTCCTATCATTGAAATCACAGATGTTGGAGTTATTTAGCATAAGTGAAGGTTAGTGGACACAAACATTGGGATACAGACTGAAGGGTTTCCTAGGGGGACATCTGGTTATGTACTTTACCCCTAACCTTAACAACTCCCTAGGTTACTGGTTATAAATGCCAAACACCGTTTGCTTCAAGCATTTTTCATTCTTGCCGAGATATTTAAATGCTTACAATCAGTGCTCACAAAAAGGGCAGATTATGCTGAATCATGACTTGATTATTGTGTGTAAGATATTTTTACATGTGCCGTATAAATCCGTGTAAAATGTATTGATTTGCATTTTATTGACTATTGTTTTTATCTTTATCAAGGTGTCAACATCTGCGCAAATCTCCTCTTAAATGGCATTTCAGTTAATCCCAGTTGGTTTCTAAAAACTCTATTCCCAAATTTAGAATTTCTCTATCAAAAATAAATATCATTGTTTTGTTGGTTGTTATCAACTATGCTGCGGACACATGAACGTCACACACTCTTCAATTTAAGCTAAATGCTGGTACACACTCATGAAAGCTTTGAAGTTTTGATGACAGCATAGACGTATTTCAAAGATATTTGTACAAACTTACCTCCTATTTTCATGTTTTCAATGTTGCCATCGTATTGGCTGTAGTGGAAAAACAGACGATCTTCTCTCTCTGCACACTGGATAAATCCATAGGAGTGCTGGAATATATGTCAAGATATAATTTGAAGTAAGACTAAAATTCCCATCAAAAACATTGTAATAACGAGTCTCACATAGGTTTCACTTCATACTTTCCTGAACAAATAATTGAAACTACCATACACTGATTCTAATTTTTTTTCTTCGTTCTTCATGATTTCTCTTACTGGAAGGGGGGTGGGGATGGGGGTGGGGTTCAACTCGACACAGAAGTATAATGTGATAATGAAATTACTCATAATACATACCATCTATAAAAGTCATTTTACTGCATTGTGGGTAGATGATTTATGGTTTAATAAAACCTTTCAAACAGAACTCAATTTACTTTAGTTTTGTAGTGTACATGAGGTTTCAATATGATTTGTATATGTTATGCCCAAAGATGTTTGTGGGGGGTTAAAAATGAATTGGGCAATTGTTTTATTACATTTCTGATGCACATACTATTGAGGGCTGAACTTTGACTGTTTCAATGATCCTTTCAAATGTGTTTCACCCAAACCTATTTTTGTCGATTGGAGAGTGTGGTATATAATGCACAATTCCAGGCTAATGAATATTCTCAGATAATAACAACTAATTATTGGTTGCTTTGCATATTACTCTTAGTAACAATATTCATTGACCCTTTGAGTGCTGTAATTTTTCCCATCAAAATTTCAGTGCAACATTTCACCAATTTTTATGAATTTTCCTGTAATTTGTTTGATAATTTTGGACCAATGGAACATCACATATCATTGGCTAAATTTTTTCATCAAAATTTTTTGGCAAAGATCTGAAAAAATTTGACTTGGGTTGTAAAGGCGACAAAAATTGACTTTGGCTCTCAAAGGGTTAATAGTTTGCATAAATGAATTCAATCATGTAGGAAACGGAGCATCAGATAGAAGTATGGATCCGTGTTCAGGGATTTGGATGAACAGGTATTCCCTTGAAAATGACTTTGCAAGAAAGATTTGTGATGTAAAAACACTGCAGAGACAATTCATCAATAAAACTGTAAAGTGTATCACACTTACCAGTAACTTTTCAACAACGCCTGTTTCCCTAGAATTTACCCTGTTGAGAAGATAAACAGCAAGAGAAAATTTGACAATTCGCAGAAAAAAAATACCGTAGCTGGCTGTGTTTCCGAACAGTAACATTTCTGTCAAATAAGTTTATTGTATGTGTTGTTTCAAAGCCTGAATAATTTTAAAGAAAGCAACTTCAGTCTACATCTCAAATAATAACGCCCCTACAAAAGACATGAACAAAGCCGTGGGTACGGAAATGTATAACAGCTCCAGTTAAAATTGTCGAGAAAAAGACAATAAGTAAAACTGAATTAAAAGTTCCAGTACCAGATAATGAGAAAGAATTTCAATTACAATTATTTAATCATGAACAGAAGCTGATCATAACACAATTTTCACATGTCTTGACACCATTAATTAGTTTGTGTTGGCATAGTGCTGATAAAATTTTGTAATTTTGAAACAAAACCATGATCTTCATCAGTATGCCCTCTACCCAAAATTGACACAACACTGATTCCAGTAAGTTCTCTCTTGATCTGGAAATATGCCATGTACTACAGACACTGATATAGTCTGCTCCACAGAATTTTCCAGAAATTCTGAAAATGACTGAAACAGTGCATGTGATAGAAGCACGTACTGGTCTTCATTGATACTTTGACCCTTGAGAACCTATGACATCAGAGGGATTCCCCAACACCAATCAAGGTTCAAAGTTTAGCCACTCATGCTGAAATAGAAATTCACTGTCTTACCCGATGGTAGTAGCTGGGTAACTGACAGATCTTTGGAACGCAACTTTACTGTTGCGACTTGTTGGCGGATGTTCTTTGGGATAACTCTGAAAGAAAAAAACAAAATATACTGTTGATGATCTATTAATTATGTTTAGTTTAGCATTGTTGACATAGACAATATGATTTGACCATATTCGATCCCATTAACATGTATGGACATTGACTTTTCAACAAAAATCTATATGGCTGTACTAAAATTTGGTAGAAAGGGGTACCATTTTATGTGTGGTTTAGCCCTTGAAGGCCCTTCTACAGAGCCTCAAAGGCCCTGTAGAAGGGTATAGTACAGTCTGACCTTCGCAAAGTAAATTTGGATGAAACGTTGTAATAAGACCAATTCATCACTTTGCACCCACATTGACTATTAATATGACAGTGTAACCCTTTAATACCACAAAACTTGGCACAACCATATTCCTTTCAAGTTTCTACAGTAGAGTTAGACCTCTATATGTTGAACTGGGGGTGAAAGAGTAAATTAACAGCAGTGTCTGCTCTCATTGCCATGTCAATAACACACTTAACAAAAACAAAGTATGGCAAAATCTCCTGAAAATGAATTTTGGTATTAAAGTCAACAACCTTCGTTTTTTCAGAAACAGAAGCTCAGCAATAAAACCAACTGCCATAATTTGAGAGCAAATCTGTTGACCATAAATCAAGGCACACTATCCAGGATGACTGAAATGCCACCTTGACACGTGGTAAAGTTACATAGTCTATATGTGCATGTGACCTTGTGACCAGACATGCCAGTAAAATACCATCAAGTAGTGTGACCTGTGACCTGCTTTACAAATGTTATAATATATCCGTCAATGATTGTTACTCATTTGTTATAATGTAACACCGTAGCATATTTTCCCTCGGTAGACATTTCACTTAAGGGATTCTGAATTGCATAAAAATAACAAGAAGATGGTGATTAAATATAGAAATGAATGATAAATGAAAACATAAAGAAGAAAACAAATGTGCAGAATGTAATCGCTGTGAGCATGGAATAGGTTTGCCGCTCAGCTACACAAACATAACATTGAACTTCTCTAGTATGCTTGAACATCCATCATGACGCACTCTGTGACCTGTTCTGTGGTGTTCAAAATTAACCGGAGTGCTGTAATGTTTCCCATCTAAGTTTTAACGCAACATTTTACCAATTTTTTGAATTTTTCTGTAATTTTTTTGATAAATTTGGACCAAACAGACATCACATTTCATTGCCTATAGTTTTTCATCAAAATTTTGGCAAAAATCTGAAAAAAACTGACTGGGGTAAATTTTATAAAGGTGATAGACATTGACTTTGGCGCTCAAAGGGTTAAATGGAAAAAAGCGGATGACAAAAATCACAATAAAAGAAAAGACAGTAAATGAGAACAATTGCTTCATACAATAATTTGATTTGCAAGCCATGATAAATGTCATATTGAGCAAAGAAACGTCATAACAAGTACTGATAAGTTCAATCTTATTTCATATTTCCGCTATTTGCAGTTATAAATTACGTTCCATCAATCTACTCCATATGGACATGAAATTATACAAACCAATCTGTTCTATACAAAATCTAGTACAATTTATAGTGATTCAAAATCCTTCACAAAAGTAGCGTTGGGCAAGTTACACGTACACAGCTTGACAAAAGCTGTACTAACTCGTATTTTTGGCATATTAAATCATGGCATTTGAAATTCTATGATCAATCATAGACAGTTGTTCATGTTCTCAGAATTTCCAGCAGTGTGCAGGCACCATAGAGCAAAAAATGATGAATGTCTGGAGGTAACATTGCACTATGGAGACCAGTGGTCAAGGAAACAGTCAATCAGTATTATGGCTTCCTGTTTATGATAATTTACACTGAAAATATGGCATCATAACCTGTATTGCCGCATATGATGAAAATGTATTAAGTTCAAACATTTCTGGGTATCTAAGAGATTTTGGCATTTCAGGAAAACTTAAAATAGCATGTATTGTTTATCCAGATATTCAAGTACAATTTTATGTAAGATATATTGATACCAGTGTTCTCCCCAGGATCCAGCCAAAGCATAGCGGCTAATTTGCATAATCATTTGCATATCATTAATTTACATTTGCATACGGATATAAGCTTGCACATGCACCCA
>LD344103.1:56490-87132 GCA_001465055.1 Ptychodera flava | reverse complement strand
AGAAGACACTCAATCATTTTTCGGGAAAACTTACCCCAACACGGCACAGTAGCAGCACTGCAGCTCCGCCATATTGTGAATAGCACGATGGGAAATTTCATTCCAGACATGCCTTATTTGCATACTTGCAAAGATCATGGCTGCGTACAGAGGTACACGTGATAAGTGTGTATGAGTGTAGTTGATTGTATATTTGGTTCAGTTTTGTGATTCTGATGTGCGTATATTTGCTCGCATTTCATGCCTTTCCTTGTTCATCTTTCAAATGTTAAGAAGTATGTGTAGTGGCAGTCACGACGGAAACAGTGAAGCCCTACAAAAACCAGTACTCGGAAACGGTGAAACTACTGAGATAAAGATACATGCAGCTTTTGCTGCCGTATACATGGAACCATGTTGAATGATACGTAATATATCGTCCGGCACCAGTATGTACCACACGAGCAATGTTTTCAACGAGATAGATACAAATATATTTTACCTGCAAGGTCCTAATGAGGTCATTATATTTGACGTTTGATTCAACCTGTTCACCCCAATTTCATATAAACAGGTCCACAGTTGCCATTAATAACAATGGATTGGGGCCAAACCATTGTTGAAAAGGGTCCGTTTCGTCCCTATCAGTATTAATCTTCTGCTTCTATATCTATATAAGAGAAC
This sequence comes from Ptychodera flava, assembly GCA_001465055.1. NCBI lineage: Eukaryota > Metazoa > Hemichordata > Enteropneusta > Ptychoderidae > Ptychodera > Ptychodera flava. The sequence goes on along the minus strand of LD344103.1, from coordinate 86,469 downwards.
AGATATCTGGGAACGTAATAACGGTGTGCAACAACATACTCCCACTAGGACCCCTGGGGTGTGATAGCTTTGCCAAATTCAATATAAATGGATTTTGCCCAACATTTGTGACATAATGTATACAAGAAGTTCCAAACAAGTAGCAGCTCATTTCATCATAAAACATATTTCTTCAATTAATATCAGATATTAATATATCTGCAGTTAAAAAAAACAAAAAAACCAGATACCTCGTAGGCATGCATCATCTTTGATTCTCAAATGTCATGCAACATTGGGAAAACCATTTTAACATTATGCTTAACACCTTGATACAATGCCCTATTATTATATTCCTTGCTTTATTTCCCTGTGATTATGAACTGTGTCAACAATATTATTTTATGCCGTAATGTTGGGGCCCTGAGGGGGAATATCTCTCTTCAGAGTTTACCAGACTACCCTCATTAGGTCAAATAATAAAATAAATATAAACTTTGTCAAACAGTAAGAATTTTCTTAGTGTTTATTATATTCATGGCTGCCAGATAGTCTATTGTAGGTGTCATAGATTGCAAACCCAAACCGATGTAAAATTGGCAACCAAGACACATTTTGATAAATCTTTAAAATGTTTTCATACAATGCATTTGCTGAAGCGAAAAATAAACAGTATCATTTTCCAACACATTTTAACAATGTTGAAAAATGAAAAATTGATTGACCCGATAATATTTTTTTGCTCATTCTAGATGAGGACATGCCAGAGCTGGAAGATGATGATGAGTGTGACAATGATGACGATGATGCTTGGCAAGATGTTGAAGATGGGGTTGGTTTCACCACTGAGCCTGTGAAATGTCTCTTTTGTGAAGAACTGCAAACTTCCCCTGAAAGCACATTTCAACATTGTAGAGAAAAACATAATTTTGACATTGAAAGTATTCAAAGGTTACATTGTAAGTGGAAAGTTGTTCTCTTTTACCAAAAGTTACAATGAACCCATATTTTGTCAAGTTCATATGTCACTATCAAGACAAATTGGTTAAAACCAGTAAGGCATAATATAGCCCATTGCACTTTAATAACAAGGATTTGAACATTTTAAGGCCCTCGAAAACAGATACTTAAAACAAGATTTTACTTACTGAACCAGCTATAACATAATATACCAAGTAGTTGAAAATATGTCTAAGAGGTTGTACAGTACCTGTTTTTACAGACTTGGCAAATGGGAAATGATAGGCCTGGCAGGAAAAAGGGTTAATGAATCCACCACAGCCTATATTCCACATGAACTTGTCAGTGTATGTGTGTGTTTGTTTCCTGAACAGAATTCCGGGTCAGATCTAAGAATTTGATATAATCAAGTGTAATATCCCGATAGGCCATTTACCTTACACTGAAGGGTAAATGAAAAAAATTATGAAAGCAAGACACCAAAGAATTAAAATACATATATCCACAAATGCAACTGCATGTAGGTAGCTTACAGCTAGACAAATCACCAAAGCCTTGTCTGCCATCCTTTGGTTGGCTTCAATGCATCATAGCATTTTTAATCTAATGGCCCCCCTGGAGCAAACTTCTCCCCTTAGCTTCAGAAGCAAACATTTTCTTTCAACATTTGGCCAGCAACAAAAATTCCAATCCCCATAAATAGTTCGAACCCACCAATGTATACTGCAGTAATTCATGAAATGACAGAGAAATAGCTAATCTCTTTGTATCTATTGGCCTTTCATTAATTTTTTCCCACCAATAGGTCTTGATTGCATCAGCTACATCAAAATGATCAACTACATAAGATCAACAGTAAGTACATGAGAGTATATACCAGTGAAGAGAAATCTTCATTTACAAGCTAATGATGTACAAGAGAAAATTGCTATTTTTGTCCGTGGAATAGAATTTATTCTGTCATTGTGAAATGAAATGTGAACTGAATTTATGTCAGTGTATGATATGTTGATAGTTAAATGTTTAAACTTAATTTTTGACTTTGTTTAATATGCTGTTTGTTAAATTGTAATCGATACCAGAAATGATATCATCATTACCTTTCTTTTATAGTTCTGTATATAAGCATAACTGAAGGTATATTTTGTAGTTTGCTCTTTCAGGATAACAAACAATATTTCTTACTTCTCAAAAAATACAAAATGGACAACAGTCAAAAGAAGTGGTAATCTTTGTCACACTAAATTGATACACCAATCAATAGCAAAGAAGTAGATGAAAGGGAAGCGATTAAGGAGACAGACAGACATACAGACAGAGACAGACACAGACAGAGTAGGGAGGGAGGGACAGATTAGAGTACAACTTTAGTTTTATATTTCTCACAATTTTCTTGTTGCTCCATTTGTTGTACAGAATGTACCAAGTGAGACGCTTACTACAAAACATCCTTATGGCAAAGCACCATGGGAAAATGACTCCTACATGAAACCTGTGATAGACAATGATCCAGTGCTTCAGTTTGGTAGGTTGGCAGTTTTGAACTCTTTGCCAAGTTTCTTGGTAAAATACACGTGCAGAATGCATTTGTCAGCAGAAATAACAGGTCTCAAGATCTGCATGTAGGTGTCATAGGATGGTGACGCAGGACATGAAGAGAGCTATTACATTAAAGGTATACTGTCACCTGTTCCAATTTTGCCACAGTCACCATGGAAAGAGAAAATCTAACCAATCACAGATTTTAAGCTGGTGGCCGCTTTTTAAAAACAGCACCCTCTCATGGGCATTTTGAATACCAAGGAACACCCTTTTGACCATATATGGGCATATTTAGATTACAGGTGACTGTACACCTTTAATAAATCAGTGTTATCCTGGTTAAAATTACAATTCAGTAGTGCAGATAATGCAGTATTCTGAAAACAATGAAAAATTCCAGAGTTGAATTCAAGTCTTAATGATAATGTATAAGCATAGTCCAGGTTCACATGACTGCATGTTAACATAATTTTTATCATCAACCTTAGTATGACCATCTGCCAAAATAAAGGCTGTAACTTTTAAATCATCACACACATTCCAATTAACTTGACTTTCTTATCTTGATAGCATTCTGTTTATTGACACTATAAAAGTATTATTAAATCAAAGATTTTCATTTCGATGGTTTTTCTTTGTGCACTGAACAGGGTGATTCACCTTCTGTTTTTTTTCAAATTTCAGACATTGAATCCTTGGCTGAAGAGGTTTCAATGTCAGGTGTAAAACAGGGTATGACAGATCCCTCTAGTGACCAAACTGAGCAACTTTTACAGAAAGTGAATCAACTTGAGATGAGGGCTATCAATGCAGAAAGTGCATTAGTAAGAGCCATGCAGGACCTCAATGTAGCAAAGTAAGCTGGTTAAAGTCGTCTTAAACCTAACTTTTTTATATTTTTTCACAACTAGACTCTGTCTATTTCTTTTCTGGTATATTGAAAGTATATATCTTGTATGAATGAGTGTATTACTACCATACCTGTGCAGTAGTTACATTGTGTTCACTTTCAGGCCAATGAATATTCTCCAATGAGAATGACACATTATATTTATTTGCGTATTCAAATAATGCTCATTAATACTTTGCATAAATTAATATATTGGAAAATTAAAGCATGGCAGTACTTTGGAATAAATGTAGTATGCCCTCTTTTGATTCTTAATGATCTTACACTTTCAGTATTGAAGTTCAACATTGATCTATTTAGTTTTTTTAGTTTTTTTTCTTTCACAAACTGTTTATCTCATGAAGGTATACATATCTGAAAGTTACAACAAACAAACATTTACATGACTTTAGGCAAATTATCAAATGAATTTTCTGAGCTTGAGTTCATTGATATCACTTGTTTCTGATAACAATCACAGAGGAAAATGTCTCTTCAAGATTACAGACATGGTATTTATTGATATACCATTTTGCTATGATAATGACAAGATTTGCAACTTTATTAAATTCCTTCAATTTGAAATAATATGCTCAAAATATCTTCAAAATTGTTTATTTGTCCAAAAGTAAACTACTTTTGTTGGAATGGCTAAATTTATACTTTGTCCTGCTGCAGTGATAAAGATGAACAAAAAAAATTTGTCCAAATTTCTTTTGATAGCACACAATGTCACAGGGATGATACTTTATTTATGATATCAGCCATTGTGATGAGCACTATTAAACCCTTTGAGTGCCAAAGTCAATTTTTAGCACCTTTATAAAATACACACATTTTCTGATTCAGACAATTTTTTTTCAGATTTTTCCCAAAATTTTGATGAGAAACTGTAGCTGTCCATTTGGTCAAAAATTAAAAAAAATACAGAGAGTGAAAAATTCAAGAAAATTGCAAAAATATTGCAGTAGAATATTGATGGCATCAGTTACAGCTGTCTACGCGATAGAAAGAGTATTGTATTGTTGCCCTATGTTTATTTTATGCAAAACAAAAAAATATATATATATATGTATATATATATTTGTGTTCTTGAAGAAAGACAAACTTACAATTTTCATACTTTTTCCAGAATGTTTGCCAAAAATTTTGTGATGTCATCACAAGCTACAGTGTCCGGTGACCAAACCATCCACACACTACAACTCACAGCTGATGATGAGGAGGCGTATTATGAATCATACGGTCACTATGGTATCCATGAGGAGATGCTGAAAGACAAAGTGAGGACTGAAAGCTATAGAGATTTCATTTACAAAAACAGTCATGTCTTCAAAGACAAGGTAAGAAATGGTTTGTTATTTGTTCATTACCAGCTTTGGTTTTGAACTTTCTGATAGTAAAGCCACGCGCTAACAGTATGATGGATATGCAAATTGTCTGTGAGGTGTTGTAAAATTAGAATCAACAAATCAACTGTATCATGCAAGAGTACATATAATTCCAACACAACCACAGAGATTACACCTTATAAAAGTGGTAGCAATGTGTGTAGGATAATATACCTGTCTATTTTGAGTAACCACTTCTTTTAGGATAACACTACATGTGGAAAATGAAGACAGGAAAAGTACAGATTTTAAATAAATAAGATATCACAGCTTGGTCCTTTTCAGTTTGACTCCATTCTTACATTGGTAAACATGAAGAAAATTAGACTCAATCTTCCTTATGAAAACAATTGAGTTTACTCAGGGAGTCTTCCTATTGTTATTCAAAAATCAAACCCCCTAAATTGTTCTGTATATGGGCCCAGCTTTCTTCAATCTTACCCTTCTGTTTTCATTCCTTTATTATCTCTTTGGTTTAGGTTGTTCTTGATGTGGGATGTGGAACCGGTATCCTTTCAATGTTTGCTGCCAAGGCCGGTGCCCGTCAGGTGATCGCTGTGGACCAATCAGAAATTATTTACCAAGCAATGGACATAGTCAGGTGATACTGTGTTTTTACTTCAGGACAAATTGTAAAAAAAACCCATTTTATTTTAACATGTGTATCTCCACCATTGTAGACATGCATATAATTTAACTATGGTTGTTGTCCTTGTGCAGTGAGTGATTTTAAATTCTCAGGAATGAATAAAAATAATGGTTGCCATGGCAGCTGGATTTTTTCAACAGACTGTCATTGTGATGACTTTATTGCTACTTTGACACAATTACCGTGCTAATTAAGTATGATCATATTTTTATTAAGCGACAAAAATGAGTCAAATTTCAAACAGTCAATTACCTGTACAAGAATTCATTCACCCTGTTTTATTCAATGGTAAGGTATACAATGTACTTTGGTACTGGAAAACGTTAGGGGTGTAAAGCTTCTTTGCCTTTGAGCGCCAAAGTCAATTTTTGTTGCTTTTATAAATTATAGACAGTTCTTTTCAGATTTTTGCTAACATTTTGATAAAAAAGTGTAGCCAATAAAATGTGATGTCTGTTCAGTCCAAAATTATCAAACAAATTACAGAAAAATTCATAAAAATTGGAAAATGTTGCATTAAAATTTTGGTGGGAAACATTACAGAACTCAAAGAGTTAAATAAAAATATATGAAAACATTATAGAAGTAGGTTTTTAACGTAGTTTAAGCATAGACCCAAAAAATCCCTAGGGTCTATGGTATGAGTGTGTTTGTTCATAGACCCTAAAAACGGTGTGCCATGTGAACTTTTTCAGGGTCTATGGTTTGTATTGACTCAAAAAATTTTTTATCCTGAAATTTTAATGTTTATGGTTTCAGGGAAAATGGGCTTGAAAAACAAATTACTTTAATCAAAGGAAGAATAGAAGATGTTGACCTTCCTGTGGAAAAGGTGATAATCCTTTGTTGTATTTTCATTATTACCTAGAATGTTACCATCGCATCCCAAACAATCTTTTTGTGTCAGTTTTACTTTCTTCTGAGTTTTCACAATGATTTCTGTTTTGTTCATATCCACTGTTTGTGTCAACTACAACTTCTCACTCCATTCCCCAAAGCATATTGCAATACTTGGTAGTCAGTAAACTATTACTCTGTCATCGCCTAATTGCATATATCCACATATCCATGTGTGGTAAAAGAGATATGAAGTGTAATAGCAGGGTTTGTACAGGGACTCAATAATAAAGGATGCTGGAAACAAGAGCTTCAGGCCAATCATTTTACATGTAACTTATTATTTACCAGCATTTAGACTTGGCAACATCTTTCCTTTGTATCTATGTCACCATTTATACATATTTTTCTTTCTTTTTTCCTTTTTTCATTCTGTTTTTTTGAAGGAAACATGTTACATGTAAATTTGAATACAAGTGAATGTGGGTCAACTTTTTAAAAATAAAAAAGATCCTTTATCAAAGTTATTTTGTAGAGTGACATTATTTTGTCTCGTCAATGGTATTTACATAAATTCATTACATTTTGTTCCAGGTTGACGTCATCATTTCTGAGTGGATGGGATATTTCTTGTTGTTTGAATCAATGTTAGATTCTGTCCTCTATGCCAGGGACAAGTATCTGGCTCCTCAGGGCTCAGGTATTAACATTTCTTTAACAGACAGAACTCACGCAATTCTTGTGCAATTTGTTTTATTTCTAATTCTCTGATCTATTTTTTCTTGTAGATAGTCCTCCAAGTAGCATTAATGCTTAGTAAAAGAAACGCTTGCTAGATAATATTTACACTCCGGGCTGTTTCAACAGAAATTTAGAAATTATTACAATCAAAAATTTTGACGGAAAAAATTCAATATTTCAAAAATACTTGTTTGATATCAATTCTCTAGAAACAAAGTTTTGATAAGATAAGATCTCTACTGACATCTGTTGTAATTTCTGACATCAAAATTAACAAGAAATGCAATTTTCAAATCGATACCATTCATTTCTTCCTCAGTCTACCCAGACCGATGTACCATCAGCCTGGTTGCCATCGGTGACAAAGAAAGGCACGACTCTAAAATTGCATTCTGGGCAGATGTGTACGGCTTCAAAATGAATTGTATGAAGACGTGTGTCCTGCAAGAAAGCTGTGTTGAAGATGTCAACCCAGATAGTATTATCTCATCCCCAGCTGAAGTCAAGGTAATTAGATTTTGAAATATTAGCTCAGGGATATAAAAGAAATTGAATATGTCACTGTTGGTTTGATGATTAATGTATAACATAAAAGAATTTAAAAAATTGACCACAAGCTTGATGATCTGTTTTGTTACTTTCATCTTGAGGATCAATTGAGATGAAAATTTTACGAAGTCTCATATTGAAAGAAACAAACTGTTGTATCCTGTTTTCGTACACAGGATATTATTAATGAAAATTCCTCTTAAAAATTTGAACTAAGAAAGCTCTGGAGGTTTTCTTAGGTCAACACTGTAATCATGATAAGCCAGCTAGCTGACAACATGCTGATCATCAAAATTTTGAATGATAAGAAAAAATAAAAAGTACCAGTTAATAAATAAATAAATTTTATGATTTATCTAAAACTCAACATGGCTAAACCTTTCACCTTTCACGGCAGAGATGCAAAGCATAACAATCCAAGTGAATACATCAAATGATCCTTGCCTATTACTCTAATATGTTTAATGTGTATATAGATCAGTTCTTTACCGCTGAACATCATATGATTGTACCGATTTATCCATGTAAGTGCCTAGGGTCTCAAACATGTAATTTTCTTCAGATATTTTGGGTAGGCGATTACCCATACCTGGACCCCACCCTCATGTGTTAAAAAAAGCTCGCACTTGGCTATCAAGTGCTTACGGAAATAACTGTAGTCCTGACCTTTGACACTGATGTACTTCTATACAGTCCATTTTCATAATGTCTATCCTGTATTTACCAGATGGTAAAATATCGACAATAAAGGTCATTAAAGATGTGACATATTTCTGCTACAAACACGAATGCCATGCATGACCTTTGCGAAAACATTGAAAAATCAAATTGAGTCTGCACCTGAAACTTGCCTCAGTTTGAAAGTTTCATCGAAGTTGGGGTTGGGTGTATTGTCTGAGCATGCATGTTCTCGCAGTAAGCGCCTTTCACTGAACTTGGTAAATTTTAGTCACGTTGGTTTACTTCATTTTTGTATTACAATTCACAGTTAGTTTTTTTAATATGCCCATTTCAAAAAGCCAATCAGAATGCAATTTCCAATTTGCATATACATTGTTGAGTTTTACTTCCCTTCTTTAAAATTAATATCTACGACTTCAACTTGAATCTCTATAATATAAGTTCAAATCTGCATGCAAATATATTAGAAATGTAAAGTCACAACTTATACTGACAGTTATTAACTTTCAGTCATTTATGTTCTTGTGAACGTCAGTTATTCTTTCCAAATTATTACCAGCTGAAGTTGATAAAATTTTCTTTTTGTTGTTTATCAGGTGATTGATGTTGGATGCACGGATGTCAAAGATTTGGATTTTAGTTCAGATTTCTGTCTTCAAATAACCAAGGATGACCTTTGCACTGTAAGTAACCAGTCCCCATCCAGCCAATCATTTTAGTTATTTTGGTCACATGATTACAAGGTATATAACAAAGTGACACATCAGATAATGTGTTGCAACACTCGGGTTGTGATATAATGTCTTATAGATTGAGAAGTCAATTTTCATGATTTATTGATGCAGAATGTTTGTGGTTGAATTTTTCTGCATTTTCATGTTTTTTTTATCTCTATCAATGTCACAGAAGAAAGGACATTTTAATGTTGTTTTGGTGTTCCATCACTTTTGCCTTTCCTTGTCAATATTCCTGCATCAAATCATGACAAATGTATTCGTTGATGTGTAAACTTGACAATGTTGATACAGTGGTGACAGTGTTGTCGTCTTACAGGCAGTGCTTTGTGAAGTTTCTGTATAATGGGGTTATCATCTCGTTCTACGGCTTATTATCATGGTAGTACCTTGGTGGTTATAACCCTTTGAGAAGGTTTTGTATGATACATGTATAACATATCAACACAAACATTTGAAATTTATTTCATTCCCGTGTATTGATATTTTCTTTTGCAAACCTTCCTCAAAGGTATTATCACTATTAAAGCTGATAAGATTGTTAGATGGTGTGGACAAGATGGCATTGTCAAACATCAATTAATCAAGTAAACCGGTACCTGGCACACACCAACACCACCAAGTTCACTTTTACAAGACATTGTATTGAAATTCAGGCCATAAAATTTCACTTGTCTGTCATAAATGGTTTACCATGTTTCATATTAACCATTTCTTTTGGAAAATACACAAAACGATCACATATTTTGTCGTTTTGGACCTGCGTGTATTGCTGCTCTTTATGTTTTTTTGTCATTGAAGACATTTTACTGATAACAGTAAATGGTTACAGTGCTTGTCAGAAAGATGTAATACTACATTTCTCAATTATCAGTGTAGGTAGTATTGTAAGCCATTGTATACAATGTGTCTCTTTGTCCTTTTCCAGAATAATTTCCTACGCAATGTGGTAATTGTGTTTGACTTGTAGCAAATACAAAGCAAATGATGGTTTCCCATTATTCATTTTCATTGCATAAATCAATAATTATTTTGCTGTAAGTATGAGATGATTATAGATAAAAATGCAAAATTTAAGTCTCCAAAAAGTACATCATGAAGGCCAAGTCTCCAAACAAGAAAAAGTACTCTTCGTAGAAACTAAATAATTAATCTCAGAATGTGTCAGAGAATTTTATACATGAGTAAAATGCAAAGTCCCGTATTCAGTTGTCATTACTATCACAGAAAGAGCAGAGGGGTGCATACTTTGTTTTTTAATTCCCTTACATTCCCTAATTGTATAGTTTAATTATTTACAACCAATTTAAAATTGATTGCACCAGCATACCAATATTTTAATCACTATAATTGCAAGTATCTGGAAAACATGTGGACAAATATTTACTTTTCCGTATCAGCCTGAAACTGACATTATTAGGAATCATGTATCGACTGGCGGACATCCAGTTCCTGCCAAAAAAATGTACAACTTTGAAACATCTACAGTTTGTCGATGATTCCATCCTCTCTTGACCCTTCCCCTAGCTCCATTGCCACTGTACATTGGTCTCTTCACCACATTGAAAATAATGAGGTGAAACCAAGTCAGGTTGTGAAAGGGTAGTGCAGGCTTCATGTAGACAAACTGCGTTGGGTCTTCATCTACAAAACCCTGATGTAGACCTACATAAAGTCTACTGCAGACCATCCGTAGATCTACTCTCATCTACTGTGGACTTTGGCTTTCCATAAGGGGTTACATGCACATGAACACCTGTAGGCTGTCTGTAAAGGTTTATTTATCCAACTGTTGTGAGGTACCATGATATTTTCATGTAGATGACGTGTTCTTTGAAATCCTTCTAGCAGCATTATATGCCGACACGTTTCCCAGTACATCCAGATAATAGCTTCTCTCTTCCATTATCTCCTTCCAAGTTTTCCTCAAAGCAATATCGTCAATTCCATATCAGTTGCTAACAGCGCAAACAGCTGAAAGTCTTCCAATTATTTCATTTCTTTGTTGTCTCCTTTCAGGCGCTGGTTGGATACTTCGACATATTCTTTGAAAAAGACTGCAGTATTAAGGTGTGTATTTCCTAGTGTGTTCCAAATTCACTCTGCTAGGAACAGAAATTTAAAAGAAAAAAGGCAAAAAAAAAATGTATCATTAAGGAATATTCTGGAATGAAAATTACTTTTCCTCTTGTTCGTTCACCTTGGTTATCGGAATATTACTCATTGCTTTTGCCATTGTCATTGCCACAATAAACAGAATTAATTCTATGACGGGCATGGTACTTCAAAGGTATAGCTCCGTCAAATTAATGGGATAAGCTGACCTTAAAAGACTAATCAATATTGGTTGTACTTCTCTATATGTGCAGTTTGCTGCAAGATTTTGTTGAAGTGCATGGCAAGACCGGAGTGCTTTGTTTTTTTACATCTATATTACAATTCAATGCCACGCTAGAGGATACTGTTATCGTAAGGTAAATGTGTTATGACAGATGAGAACAAACAGGCTATAACCAAGTGGTTTCTTGAGGTGCACCAACGGGTATGAATTCTGTGTTGCCATGGCTATTCATACAATAAGCGTCTATGAATATGTTTTCATTTCAACCTTCTGCCTTGCAGGTATCATTTTCAACAGCTCCTCACTGTGATAAGACCCACTGGAAACAAACTGTGTTTACTTTGGCAAACCCCATTTCACTCAAAAAAGGTAATAATCTTCGATTCTTCAAAATGCTATGCTACCCAACATTCTGTCACCAGTAGCTTCTTCAGTGAAAAATGCCTCTACCTTCAAAAGAAGATAATATCCTCCAGTGTAAAGGTTTTTCTTCTATGGACCTTCCAAATATTTATTGAAGATTTTCAGAGATGATAATGCTTTTAGAGGAAAACAACTTCTCCACAGATTTTCTTGTTTAGATTAAACAGAAGTGATGAGTGAATTTTTTTAGAAAGACCAGAAAATCTGTGTGGTGTTTATATCACCTTACCTGGTTGTTGCAAGTCTAGAAACAAACAAAATATTTTTTTCCTGCAAATTTATTTACTTCATGCAAATGAAGCACTAAGGAACAGTAGTGAGTATCAGGCTAACACAGCAGGACGGTGAGAAAAAATTGTCATGTGGAAGTACTTGAAAGTGATTTGTAGCATAAGAAAAAAGTCCAGATGGCAAAAGCATTGAAACGGCAATGCCTGGCAATGATTTTGTTATTCCTTGAAATGAGGTAATGGCAATCACAAAGACAGGAAAGATATTCTAAGTATGGGAGGGAGGTTATTTTGATGATTACCATAGAAACAACAAGAATGATGAAAAAAATCTTGTACAAGGCAGACTTCTTTTACGTGACAAAAAATACCGTATAGGATATGTTTACCTGTAATATTTATCCAGCGCTTTTTGATATGCACTGCGCTGTCTAAAGTTGCATGCATGATGTGCACATAAAAAAGATCAGAAATGTGTCATAAATTTCATGAAATTGACCAACGACACATGTTATCATACCGTTTCATGCAGGTCAAATTTGCCAGGTAGGAAACTGCACGAAATGACATGTGAGTTCAACGAGGTTCAACTTTTAGCATGGTATTAAATTACAGAAACCACAGTTTGTTTGCAATTTACCAGTAACAGTAGTTTTGTTGACAGTTTACAAGTGAAATACGATCATCAAACTTAAAGAAGGAACAAATTCAAAACTTTGTGTTCTCACTTTCAGGGGACGTCATCAATGGACGGATCAGCTGTAAGAAAAACATGAAGGACCAGCGATCTCTTCTGGTAACTTTCATCATTGATGGCAAAACATTAAAATATTGTGTCCAGTAGATGAATATTGGAAATTTTTCTCACAGAATTGCAATTCAATTTTTGGATTGATATAATAATATGTAAAGAGAAATAAATTAATATTGCAAGAAAAAGACTGTTGTCGTTGTTCATGAAGAACTAACAATATCGCTGTGAAATAGGTGGCGTATCTAGCGTCAAAGATTTTGATGTTTCCTCTCTTTTCAAATGAATGGAATTTCTTTGATTGTCTGACTAGTTTTTTATTGCTACATTACTGATATGGTTTGATATAATTTGCAACAGTGCCAATGTGCATCACCATTGGCTTTGTTACACAGTAACACCCCTCCCCACTCCCCCAGTTCTTGGAGTTGTTACAGTTGAGGCCATTATTCTTCGGTGGGGCGAGTTGGTAATTACCTACCAATTTAGCTAGGGATATTGCAATATACCAAGGGAACTTCCTAAGCCAAACTCTGTTTTCCTATCTGGAGCGGCAAGATGAAATCTAAACAAACACAGCGGGGAACAAATTTTACAGCCACCAATGGTGATCTGATACTGGGATGAACCATAATGTACTCCACTGTCAGCTTTATGGTTCAGTAATTTAGCTGGTCAGAGGGAACTTTGGTAGTGAGTGATTTTGTATGTGTGGCTCAGTTCATCGTGTAATATGTTGAACACTGTTCTGATTACCGGCTGGTTTTTTACAGTAAAAGTATTCTAAAACAGTATTTTGTCAATATTTTACTGGCTGCTATCAAAGGTTTCTTCACCCACAAAAAATTAAGCAACTAGTTTTTTGATAGTGCCAAACTTTTTGATAGTGGCCTTCCAGGATGTTTTGGGCAATGGTACTGAGAATGAGATGGGCGATGACATGCTGAAGTGCCATCTACGTGGTGCATTTATTCTTTGAGCGATATTTACCATAGTTTCAACTTCATGTAGCTTTGTACAATTTTGTCATCTTGTCTCGAATTTCGATGGAGCTGTGAAGACAGACTGTAAAGTTGACTTTTTATGAGTCGCTGATTGCTTTTGAATTAGACTCCTGTGAACCACACAGTAAAGACCGGCTTTTGAAAGATCAATGTACAAGGAGTGATCTCAAACTTTTGTACAAAATACCATGTTGTGTAATGATGTTACTTAATATAGCTTTTTCAAACCTAGTTATGTGTAATATTTATGAAAAGAAGACAAGGCACGATATGATCTCTTTAGATCGTGTTTTATTCCTTGTAGTTTTCATTCCCAAATCTAGTCCCCTTTTAACGAACCTACATGAAAATGGTTCATCCCAGTTATCAGATCACTATTGCTGGCTGTAAAATGTCATTACCCGCTGTGTTTGTTTAGATCTCATCTTGCCGCTCCAGATAGGAAAACAGAGTTTGGCTTAGGAAGTTCCCTTGGTATATTGCAATATCCCTAGCTAAATTGGTAGGTAATTACCAACTTGCCCCACCGAAGAATAATGGCACTGACTGTAATGTGGTATAGACAGAAAGACGTTACTCTACACTGAACACACCATGCACCAGTGTCCAACTTCCATGACATCATTAAATGTCCCGTTAAATGTCCCGTTAGCTAAAATACTGTTCAATCTTCAGAGAGATGTTTTGGATTTGCTTTGTTGGACGATGTTGTCTTTGAAAATATCGCTATTTAAATCCTTGGTGATTTATACAATCAATTGAATTCAGGCACTTTTGTGTGTGTTTGCAGTAGCCATGCATATTTGAGCTGCAACTCAAAAATTGTTTAGTTGTTAAAGGGAGGGGGTCGTTGGAACTCTGCTTAAAGGTTGCCAGGGACCCCTACGGCCAATGAAAACACTGTATCTAGGGTATGTTGGCAATTGATGAAATTTAAAACATGTTTGTTATCAATGAATATTGTAAAATTTAACTGTTGGAGCTATGTTGACGTGATGCATCTACATATCATGCATGAAATACATTGTTTGTAAACAAGAAAGTTGCACACGTGCAGTTCCGATGACCCCCCCCCCCCTTTAAGATCTAATTTGTTTGTTCATAGCCAATGTTTGAAAAACATTCTGTGGTCACATTTCAATAAGCATCGTCACATGAGTTGCATTTGATTTCAAACCATTTTATCAAAAATATGCAAAAAGATACAGCTGATGGGGGTTTAAGTAGTAAAAATTATTCAGCCACAGAAATAATTTGATGTGGCAGTAGTGTAGAAATGATCAGACAACAAAGATAGAAAATTCTGTTTACCAGAAAGGTAAGGTATTCATGCACACAATTATTCATAGCAACCCAATTGTTTCTACAAACCAACATCTGTATTCTGTGAAAAACAAGTACAAGGGTCCGTTGTTTTAGGTTGGCATCTTGCATGGAAGAATAAAGTACGTACTTCCAGCTGATGGAGTATTTTAGTGAAATTGGTTATCATGCCATCACATGTTCTTGGATCAGAGTTCAAGGTTATTCTCAGAGAGGGATCTGCTTTCAAGTTTCCGTTTCTTTTGTGAAATACCAGAAAAGATTTGTTGAAATATTTTCATTTTCTTGAAATTTTTCTGTCAGTTCAATTGAAGTATATCATATTTTACAACAGTTTTTTTCAACAATTTTTTTTTATTGAATCATATTTGCATCCCTCCTGTAAACCTTCCTATTAAGATTTAAACAAATTTGTTTTAAACACAATATTTATTTTCAATACAGTGCATCTAAAATACACAATTTCTCATTTGCTCAGCTTAAGGTAAATTGGAACGCATCATTTTGAAACTTTCTTGTATATATGTTCAGGTCATTTGGATTTTTTAAAATCTTAGAATAAAATGCCTGTTGTCTAATGCTCTGCAACTCTCCAGAGTCAATTCAGTTGTTCAGTCTCCATGGAAATGTATTTTTTGCTAAAAGAAAGAAATATCCAGTTGTTTTGTGTAAATTTGATTCCTCCAAAAAAATAAATACAACTAAAACTCAAATGACAGAAGTTATTGAAAACATAAGCAAGATCAAATATATTTCAAAATGTTTGCTTCTACGGTCAGTGACGAAATGAAATTGTTAGACCTTGGCACAAGACACACTGTCAACGTGTCTCACACCTGTGGTGTTACATCCTTTGTGATATCCGAATGTTTACGGCTCAGTCACAATCAGGGTGCTGTAGAGTGTTTCACCTTTGTCAAAATTTCATCTTGTAGACATATCTAAATTTACTAAATTCACAAATATTTGCTTGAAAAATTGTGAACCAAACTTTCTCAGTATTTCCATGGCAACAAGTTCTTTATTGTGTTGACACACCGTCACGGACACTACTAAATATTTTGAGTTGATTGAGAAATAATATAGTAGACTATACAACATTTGTACAAATATTCTTTTTAAAAGTTTAACCAGAAAATATATACATCTGTTGTAGAAAA
Organism: Ptychodera flava; assembly: GCA_001465055.1. Lineage (NCBI taxonomy): Eukaryota > Metazoa > Hemichordata > Enteropneusta > Ptychoderidae > Ptychodera > Ptychodera flava. The sequence continues at coordinate 70,285 of LD344103.1, read as the reverse complement.
TAAGGTGAATGTATCAGGATTTTATCCAGCTTTGCATGATTTCCTGCAAAATGATTTGTTACGAAAAAGAGAATTTTTCTTTTTTTTCTCCCCATGAGCTTATGATTCCTCTAGTTTACAGATTTGCCCTTTAGTACATTTAAATTATTTTTTACTGCAATTGTTGAAGTCTTTAGAAAACATTAATAGTATTTGCAGCAAAATTTTGCTCATTTTTTGTTAGTTTTCTAGTCATTTTTGAAGTATGGTAAAAGCGTCACGGACACTACACATTCAGGAATATTTGTGTGAAACAAACTATTGTTTATTATAACCAGTAAACCTGTAAAAACAGTAAAATTATGACAAGAATTGATTACAAACAAATCGAAAACATATTATTAAGACTGGTTTTGAGCAAGAAATAACGAACTGAAAATGCCTATAGATTTGTTGTTTCATTATTATGGGCATATTTCTACTTGTTCACCCATTCTTGCCTTGATTGTTGCAAGAAAATACTATGAAAAGTGAATGAACTGCTTACTTGGTCTGTATCTGTACACCTAGATTTTAAAAAGCAAAATGTAACTTTCTGTCTTGACAACCACATTCTAATTTTTGTATGTAGGATACTCACAGAAAACTGACTTTATAATTCTACAATTTTCAAATGATCAGAGATGCAAAATTCATGAAAATATGAGATGACCAGCCCCAATTTCGGTTTATGGGGTATATTCTATACAGACAGTTGCTTCCTGCTGGTATAATCTCAAAAAATTCAAGATTTTAAAGAATTGTGCAAATTTTTTTCACAGATTTGCATTCTGGTTTTATTTTTTTTATTTTGCAAACAATCTGAAGATTTATTTCCAAACTTTTTGCTTTGAATTTTTTTTTCTGTTTTTGATCACCCCCAAGATCTAATGGTTCGTCCCTAACCAGTCCCTAAATGAAACCCATATTCACTGATTCATACTTCGTTCCCTTTGACAACACGTCGTGTGGTGGCGCAATTCAATTTCACTTTTGTTTGGGGACGTAGCGCAAAAGAGGTTTCAGGAGGCGCTCAGTCTTTCGTTCAAATGTCGTAGTTTTTGGTTAATCGTCGACGTGGTTTTCAGTATTTTCTGGGTTTTCGACTTGTGTTATCACAACAGAGATGGAAGTTCTGTATTTGTGCCTGTTTGCAGCTTTTTTTACGACAGGTGAGTTTCGTTCTATGCAAAGATCCATGAGAGCGGCGCGACTGGATCCTTCATTCTCTGCTAAAATTTTGAACAGCGCAATAGCCGGGTATGTTAATTGTTATACATGATAAGACGATGGCCGAGTAAGTTATTTTGAACAAGCCATTGTTGTCCAGATTACCCTAAAGAAGTCGGAATTCGGTGAGTCGCCTATTTAATATCAGAAACGTGCTCGGTGTTGCCGAGGTTGTAGAACCGCACACTCGGTGTACAGTCGTCTGCCCGCCGTTGTTAGTGGTGGTGATCTTGATACGGTGACTGGCATTGCAAAATTCTGTGGCTAGTTCACCCTGTGTTCGCTGTGTTGTTGTTCAGGAACAATATGCTTTGCGGCCTATTGATCCATTCAATGAGAGCAGGGTTATGCCAAACAAACACATTCTCACTTTTACAAATTTTCACATTTGCACCCTGCCGTCAGTATCCTTGATAGCACAGGAGGGAATTCCAACTGACCTCGATGAAACAAATATGTACCGATCGAATGTTATGCATACAACATTATTGCGCAGTTTTGTTATACAAGTAAAAGATCTGTTTTGGAGTATTGCGTGTCATGTATTGGTTTCATATGCGATTTATCGAAGCTTGCCGATCTAAGTTAACAGCACAGTTGCCGTGGAAATTCACAACTGTTATTTATGAGTAGCAATATTAATCAATTTTTATCAGTCTTTTTTGAGGTGAATTCTACTCACCATCTACTCTATAGCATCACTGCCACACATAAGAGGCTGATTCCAAATGACGTCAGAGTCCTTCCATCATGATATGTAGAAAAATATGTAAAATTTTCAGTGAAATTTCAAAAACTTAGGCTCAAAAAATTTTTTGAAATTGATATATTATGTAAAAAATTTGTTTTGTACAGCTTGAAGCTATAAAAAATTAACACCTCTGGGGTTTGACCACAAATTTCAATAAGGAGTGCAGAATTCCTTTTTACTCAGTTATCTTTGACAGCCCTCCTTTTTTCAATTAATATTGTTTGTATTTGCTCTCAAGACAGATATAACCCACAGGCACATTGAGTGTCATCTGTGGTACGCGCTGACAGAAATAGCGTTGATCGCGATTTCAGGTTTGTTACTATATGGCTGCATGCGCACAACATCAGCGCTATTGAAGTTATGACATGATCATACTCTCCAGATGACGAATATGACGTTTAATGTTGAACTTTGAAACCTCTTGTGCTATATAATGCCTAAGTTTGAATTTGCCAGGATTTATTCAGTCACAATGTTTAATAGCTCAAAACCATTTTTGCACGGCTGTTGCGAAGGTATGTATGTACCAAGAGCAGTGTATTTTGGGATGAAAAATGGAACTAAATCATGATCAGCATGTGTTACACTGGGACAGGCATATCAAATGATAGAGCCAGGTGGCTATTTAGCCTTATACAATGAAATTTGTCAAATTTTATTGGTTTTAAAGTCCCAGAGGATAAAACTGTGTGGTACCTACCCCTTTTTACGTTACTGTACACTGAACACTCCAAGCACCTGTGACATAAACCAACTCAAGTGACGTAAATGAGTAGGATTTTCCAGCCATTTATTTAAGATTTTTGTTCGAAAAAATACTTCATTATCCTCAACCAATATTTAAAACCATCAGGAACATTATTTATAATGGTGAGACTACCCTCAACCCTTTACCTGCCAGACAGTATCACTTTCCCATCTGCCAAGTCAGTAAAAAGTGGTATTGAGCTAAAGCCATATGTATTTTCACCCACTTGGCATATATTGGTATGTTATAGCAATTTTGTAAAATACAATATCTCTGTCTTTAGAGACCTTCAAATCTTCAAGTCTTTGTTAAAATGCACCTTAACCCTTTTCCTGCCAAGTCCATATTCATCACCAGGTCAAGATGTTTAACATTTGAAACACAACGTATTCCATATGATGTATTTTAACATAATACTGTACATTTGAAGGCTGTTGAAAACATAATACTGTAAAGTTGATTTTTTGGGGACAAAAGATGCTATAACATACCAAGCCAAGTGGGTGAAAATACGTCATGTTTTGGCTCAATACCGCTTTTTACTGACTTGGCGGATGGGAAAGTGATACAGTTATTACTATCTGGCAGGAAAAGGGATATGGGACATGATTTGCTTTACTAGTTTTAACCAACTTGACTTGATGGTGAAATACGAACTTGGCAGGAAAAGGGTTAATTATGAACAAATATCTTAGCAAATGTTATGTACTTGGAAAAGTATACAACTATGCTCTGAAACTCTTGTCACATTTTAATCTTTTGAGTGGCCTGAATAATTAATACCTTAGATCAACAATAAGTGAACATATTTGTCTGTATATATCCGGTTCCTGGGATAAGTACCTCTCCTGTAAAATTTTTAATGTGACATATTTATATGATATATTGTACAAAGTGGGCTGAATATTAAATGGCACCTGGTATATAAGCTTGTGAAATTCCACCTCACTATTGGATTCACGAAGTGAACTATGCCAAAAATCCTTTTAAGAAATGATCTGAAACTGGATATATTTGACATGGTCCATTGTGAATATCACAATCATAATGTTATCTAATGAGTCATCTGTACATATATGCCTTCGAAACTGGCAATTTCCTTCATTTTACATATGACAGATTCTATAACAGATTCTGTAATTACAGGTGTGTTCTTCAGATGAATTTGTTGCCTTTTTTAAATACTAACTTGCAGAAAACTTGAAGTGACATTGAATAAAAAGGGACATGACATTGACTGCCGCTTTCAAATTTATCAATCACTTCTGTTTGAAGCTTCAGATGTCTGAACCTACACAAGTTGGAGCATGAACTCAAGCACATTAACTATATGTACCTAGCCACAATACAGGGCACTAGGTTTACATTTTTCTTTTGCAAGTTGCTGTCCTTTCTCTTTTTCATGGTCCGTCACGGACCGTGCAGATAAAGGTTTTGCTAGTCATGGCTGCAGAATTGCTTAGAAATCATCAGTGTGCACTGTAGAGAGTATTAGAATGTGCCTCTGGGACTGATATTTAGACTCAAATTTTTACAACTCTTTTCTGATCTACCACTTGTGGGGGCTAATTTTAAAGCTCTTGGAGTAAGAACACTTCACATTCCTACTTTTTTGAAAATTGAAAGTTTTATACCTCTGTAAACTCAGAGATTGTGGCCGTTTGAATTTCATATTGGTAAATGTTTGATAATTCATTTCTCTAGTATCAAACTTTGCATGGTAACCTCTTATTTTTGTTTGTGATTTGGTGAGAGAATCGTTGAAAGGTTCATTAAGAAGAGTTTGAGCAAAAGTTTGTCACTCTTTAAAATGTTTAACTTTTTATGTCTTATGTTTATCTCCTCAAATGGCCACCAACTTTAATTATACTGTAGGAGCGAAATGTACACTGAATTTCAAGTGAAACCATGCAAATCAGTATAACTAGATCCACTACTACTGTAGTGAGATTTATTCATAACAGGTTGCAGGTTGAGTCTTGTGAAATTTCATTTGATCCCATGATGTCTCGAAAATATTTGAGAAGTTAAAGTTCAAAACAGGTGTCAATAATCTTTGTATTTTTGATATTTCGAAAGTAAACATTCATATTTAGGCATTGAACAGATATGACATTTCAAATTAAGGTAGTATGCACCTCGAAAGTGAAAGACTTAAACTTTTGCTCTAACTTTCCTCAAGGAATCTTTCATTCTCTTTCAAAATCAAGAATAAAAATAGGGGGTCACCGCACAAATTTTGGTACTACAGAAACAAATTACCCAAGATTTACCGATATTAGAAATTCAAAATGGCCGCCATCCCTGTGTTAACTCTATGGAGAAAAATGAAAATTTTTGAATTTCGAAAAACTAAGCCACTGAAAAGTTATCTGTCACCAAGAGCTTTAAAACGAACCTCCACGTGCGGTATATTAGAAGAGAATTGTAAAAGTTTGAGAGTCCGAATGTCTGTCCCCGAGGTGCGTTTTACCCTAAGTGAAACTTGCAAGGTAATAGTTTGATTTGTAAGTTTATAAAAAAATTACATGTAAACATAATTTTGACTTCCTTCACTCTGAGCGTGTTGTAGTAATAGTGATGTTGCAGATGCAACTGATCACATATAGATCAGAAGCAAAGAGAATTTGGAAAACCAGTATTGCAACATGACTGTACAATAGTGTACCCTAGGTAGCTTTACGCAGTTTAAAATACTTTCAAGCGACAATTATTACTGTACACAAAATGGCACATCATGTCATACCATAGACGGTAGAGAAACTCCTGTTTCTCTACTGTCTATGGTCATACACAGAGAGTAGATATGTGAAGGAAAGGTAGATACGCAATATGGCAGGTTAATAGTTTGCCAAATCCTCAGAACAAGTAAATGGGTCATCTCTTGCTAAAATTTCAGCAAAACAGTTTCAAGATACTGCCATCAGCTATTTTAAATGAACACAAAATATTGCGACATTTCGACAGTGATGATGAATGTACCAATTGAGTACAATTGTTGGAACTCTTCAATAGAGAAGGACAAATGGTACAATGCCCAGGGCTAAAACTTTCATCTTAATGTTTTTCTCAGCCCATAATAGATTGTTCAGGATACCTTTCAAGCAATGACACAGATTTGAACATAACGACAATACTGGCTCTCAACGGAAAGTGTTTGCACCGAGGGGTGTAGTACAATGTAGCCTAGACTCTAAACAGAGTGTTTTAGCCTCAGAGTTCTTTTTGCCTTCACCAAACTCCAATGTGGCAAAGGCATAAAGAACCAAAACACTGTTTAGAGTCTAGGCTACGCGTGGTGCAAATTCTACTACAAGGCATTTGTTTTCTTTGCCTTGTGTCTGTGGCCTGTCTGTTCAGAGCCTTTTCCCTCCTCAGCCGACCAACAGCAGACATTGTCTCTTCCAAAATTAACACTTTCACAACACTACAAATTTTCAAGAAACACTGAAATGACAAGTCTTGATATTTTCAATTTTCCTTTTGAGATCAGCCTTTTCATATCAATCTTCTGTTTTGCCTTTTGAGATCAGTCACGGCAAATTTATTGATTACAGTGTGAGATCCTATTTTTTCAGTGGTCCTGCCTTTGTAATAAGTTGTGGGAAACATACTCTACCTCACAGCCAATTCTGAGGGCAAGGTTGAAAGGAGTTTTCTCACAATGATTAACCTCTAGTGGTATTGTTTTCAATCCCTTGCCCATAAACTATTGTATTATTCTGGTAAACAAGTGTGGCAGATCGTCCATGTAGCCGACACGAACACGAAGTGTCTGTTACCGGCTACCAAAAACTATGAAGAATAGTAAAGAATGAGCTACAAAATCACTATCAGTTTTAAGTTGCAGGTAGAATAAGTCTGTGCCTTTGTATAAAATACTATAAAAATAGTAGAAAGTGAGCAACCAGCTGAAAGTTAGTCGAGGAGACCTTAACCGCATATCATTTGCATCTCATTGTCGGCTACATGGACTGTGTGCCACAAGTGTAACCTTGACTTGAAGTTCATTGTCATATTGATGTCCCATATAATAAAAATTCAGGTGGGCAATGTTTAGATCTGTAACCCCAGGCTGAGCTTATTCCTGTTGTTAGCCAAGCCTGTAATTTATGTTGAGAGTTTACAAGTTTTTCTTTGTGATGTTTTGAAGTTTTCTTCACCCTTTGTTAATTTTTTCCAGAGTGTACACACAGGCATGCATTATATAGGTATTGAGGTAGCTAGTTTTTGGTCACTGCATGTAAAGATACAGTAGGTCAAATAACAAACAAAGAATTGATCCAATTGTGTTTTAGGACCTTCAGATGAAATCAGTGGTCAAGGTGAGGCAATTCTGTAAGGCCATGGACGAAAAGTAAACTCTCCACCAATAGAATTCTTGCCATTGACATTTGCATATAGACTATTGATTGGATTTCCCTCACCCACAGAAACAAGGCCTTGAACACTGACATCTATTTAAAAGAGCCACAGATGACTTTTTTATAATTCTTGATGTGATTATACCATTGTTTTGGCATGAAATACTTTCTGTGTCTTGGTTGTATGTTAGATATATTGAAAAAAGCCAAAAGAAAGAGCATTTCTTGCAGCAGTGCATGTGGAGGTGAAGTTGGTTGTCAAAACTTTCAGAATGTTCTAGTTTCAATATTATTTTTGTTGCGTAACTCAAAGAAAAAGGGCAAAAAGGTTTGACATTGCCGAAATTTGCGGTATGTGCAATATGCTCTCAAAATACTAAGGTGTGTAAGTTTGAAACATGCAAATAGTTTTATGACCCAAAGTGTTTCAAATTCTGTCCTAAAAGCCATACGCATGCATATACCACAATTATTCAGATTTTAGCCTGTCTGCATCCGCCTGTGCTGTTTTGGCACTTTGATGTTTCTCAGTAACCATATGACACACAGAGCCAGTGCTTACATATGCCTTCAGTATTTGGCCATATGATAATCCATCACATACAATAGTTTCCTCCAATGTACACTCCTACATTTAAGACTATACAAACAAGCTGTGCACAAAGAAGTGTCAACCAGTCCGAGTCAAGCACCTGTATTTTTAGAAGTTTAGTCGCATGGAAAATATCCTTTATGTTAGCACAAATGCTATTTTGTTGACATTCAGCCTGTTTTGACTTTCCATCAAGTAATATTTAGGACAAAAAGTTCACCAGCTGTGTAATTTCAGGATATTTTCAAGCAGACTATAGAAAGTAAATGTCAACTACCAAACAATAAATATCTCCAGCACTGTAGACACGCTATTTACAGTTTATGGAACACGCAGTTTCTCAAAGTATTATATTGCAAATAACACTTAACAATAGGATGTATTTTTATGATATTGGAAAAAAGGAGCAAAGACTCAGTCTTCTTTTACTAGAGAATCAGTTTTCTTTGATCTCATGGTAAATATCAAGATTCTAATACTAGTTTGGTTGCATACTTATATTGTGTAACAAAATGAGGGAAAACCATCTTATGCAGTTCAAAGAAAGGATATGAGAGGAACTAATGAACATGCCAACTTTTACTGTTTGCATTTGCATCGTGGGAAAGTTGGAAATAACTAAGAAAACAACTCTGCTATTTATGAAAGTGACCCCTGATTTTATTCATGATTTAAATGAAAGAATGGTTTCACTAAAGTTTCCCCTTGTGGAAAGTATGAGCAAAGCTTTAAAAAATTTCTGTATCAACAGGAGGATTGCCCCCCAGTACCTCTTTCAAAGTTCTGTGGTTGCAGTAAATTTTGAGTAAAGTCAGAAAGCAGATTATAATAATAATTGCTTTGCTGGAATCCGGCAATCTGATTGGCTGGAGCCGGAGTTTATATCCTCAACAAGAAGACCTGTGCGCCGTGTAATATTTCTGTGCTCGCGCAAATTTTGAATGCCAGCTTGAACACTCAATGCACCATAATGTTGAACAAGTGTATGGCTTGAGTCAAGCCGTACACTTGTTAAACCATGGCCACTTGCGATCGATTTTGATTGTTGAATTTTAGTCCAGTGCAACTTATGAACCCACAAATGAAGAGATTGTGTAAGCAGCGACGACTATGTAAACAACATAATTTTTTAAAGTTTTTTAAAGCAATTTTCACGTAAAGTTCTTCAAGTTCGATGTGTAATCGCGACACCGATGCCTCGTATTAAGGTATTTCAATATGGAATGTGCGCGCACACATTCTGAAACGTTTTTTTCAGAATTTGTATGAGGCTGGGCGTCCTGAACCCTCGTTCCAACTTCAGCCCTAAAGAACGACATTGTCCACTTGTTTTTACCTTAAACATATTATAATGAGGTTGTAAACGGTGGGTTTGGGTATTTGGTTGCGGATATAAGACCTCTGGGGTGAAAAGTAGCATAGTTGGGTGAAATAATCACCTTGCATTGCTCGGTAATTATTTCCCGCAAAATATGCAAATTTTCACCCGAGAGGTCTTATATCCACAACCAAATACCCTCACTTGCCGTTCATAACCTCTAAATAAAGCTTAGATTTATAGCTTACTTCGCTAGCTACACCAGACAAATTCAACCTGTGATATATAACTGTACAGATCAATATGTCAACTGACCCGAATGCTGCACTTTTCTGTCAAACGTGAGGGCTGAGTAGTTTTGTTGTTGTGTTTAAAATTAAGAGTACCCTGGTGATAGATAAAGGTTTTTGTACCACACCGTACCTGGTACAGCTTACAATGGAAATAGAGCAACAGGGCATTCTTTTGATTATGTTTATTGGTTCCATCCTATGCCTGTTGGTTACATTGACAAGTCAACTAGTGCTGTAGGGCCTATACACCAAGAAACTTACCATATAACACTCAATTTCCTAAATAGATATATGCACTTTAAGTGTACGCACTCAGCAGTAGTTCAAGTATATACATCAATACACTTGAAGAACAACTCGGCCCAATCTTCTTCACATTAAGGTACAAGGTGCCTTGGGGGACAGATAGTCTGACTCTCAAATTTCTACAATTCTTTTCTGATCTTCCACTTGTGGGGGCTCATTTTAAAGCTCTTGGAGAAAGAAAAATTTTCATCGCATAGTTTTTCGAAAATCATTTTTTCATTTTTTTCTCCTATACATTTAACACAGGAATGGTGGCCATTTTGAGTTTCAAATATCGCAAAATGTTGGGTAATTTGTTTCACTAGTTCCAAACTTTGTGGAGTGACCCCCGATTTTTATCGTTGATTCGGGAAGAGAATGGTTGAAAGTTTCATTCAGGAAAGTTTGAGCAAAAGTTAAAGTCTTTCACTTTCAAGGTGCATACCGGTACTACTTAAATATAATACCAACCTTGGCTGTCTTTGTCAATTGAATTGTTGCCCCCAATCTCCAGCACTTGTTATACGAGGACATTATGAAATTGAAGTCCTATTTTGGCAAAATTAAAGACAAAACTGTTCGAGAGAGATATACCATGTATACTATTAAAGATCTTGGAGCTGCCTATGTCGAGTCACGACAATCTGGTTGCTCCAATGCTATGAAATAAAAGAGTTGACTAAACTTGCAGCAATCAAATTGTGATCCTTTCCTGTCTTCCTGACAACCTTATTCAGATGTCTCCCTGAAAATATCGTCAAAGTCAAGTCACAAATGCTTGGACTGCAAGTTGTCATCACACCTGAACGATTATGGGTTGCACCTTTTATACATAACAGCAGTGCTTCTCTTAGAGTGCATGCCTTTGTGGTGAATAAAAATAAACAAATCCCCTTTCGATACTGTTGTATTTACTTCACCTTCAGATTAGCTTACTGGCAGTGTTTTCTCCAGGATGCCTGATTGCACGACTCCTCCTATCTAATCCAAATCCCCTTCAAAGAATGACAATCCATGCCACGTCCATGTCACCTATGTACAATTAGGTTTGAGATTATGGTTTACACAGAGTATTTAAAGGCCTGTGTTGGCACCAGATTGTCTCATCAGAAAATTTACCCACCAGATTACAATTTCAATGGAAAACAGAAGGCTTTCACACCTCCATAATCATCTTACAGACTAGAATAAAGGCAATCCCAGGGATCGCGAACAGTGGCTATATGAATTAGCATTCCACTTTATGATTTCTAGTCTATGATGTAAGATCATACAGTTGATGTAATCCACTATATGTAGCTACTGTGAATGAAGTGGTACAAGCTTCATATCTACAGAAGACATGTGATATAGCTGAAAGACATATAACTAAAATTGCCTCCAGATTGCAAAATTGTGTTTGAACTGAAATGAAAGAAGTGTGAATGATTTTTGTAGGCTTCTAATTTATTCAACATTTACTAGATGAGAAAAAAAGAGGAGCTTCTTTTATTTGATACGTGCCAGTATAACCTCAATATGCCAACACTGCAAAAAAATATCAATTTGCCTCACTTAAATTTGCATAATTTATTAAAGTCACCCTCAACCAGAACCACATCCCCCTAAATTTTCAATCAGGGGGCGACATTCCCCCCTTGTGAAAGAAACCTGGAGAAAACACTGCTGGAGCCAAGATTTTTTTTTTCAATCATTGCAAGTATAAGATTCATGTCAAGATTACCATACATCTTGTTTATACAGGTAGTACAGCCATACCATACGGTCCGGAATGTCAAGCTTTGGATGATATGAGCAACAGTGTTGCATCACCACTGCAAGATGTACAACTCTCTTGCAACAGGTCCCGGGAATGCACCGGATTATCCTGCGCCTTGACATATCAGGTAAACACGTCCTTCTGGAGAATTTTGAACAAAATTAATGTCATCACAGATAGTTTACCTGTGGAGCCAGATAAATTCGTGACTGAATTTTTTACCGTGGTATTCATTCAATATATGGTACATATTATCGGTATTTGAAAATTAATGAACAGGTGTTTGTCAGATCATTTCTCTTTTTTCATAAGATCATTCTTTTTTACACCAATGCATGTACTGGTATCATTATCTCGTGTAACAGCCTTTCCGCTGATCTCTCAATGCAGGAAAATGTCTTGATATTCCATGAATGGCTGAGTTCCTGTTGTGAAAAATTATGAAATGGCTACACTAAACTTAGTCTACTAATGAAGACATGACACTCTGATGCCAGGAAACATTTGAAGCTCAACAGACTGATAGTATTTTGTCTTACTCAACAAAGTTGCTTAATTTCCAGATCGAAACATCAATTAAATCCTAAATCCAGGGGATGAGGTCAATGTCTTTGAAATAAGGCCAAAAAAAATAAAAAGTTTGTTTCTCATCCTAGACAGCCTAGACATGTTTTTTTTTTCTTATCAATTTTTTTTATTCTTCAACAAGAAAGCGTAAAAAACATTAAAACGACATTGGAATGCACGCAGAGACAAATGCACAGCAGCGTTGCTTTTGTATTTTTGTATAGCAACAGTTCTGTGGTTTGACTTTTAGTGCAGCAATGCACAGTTTTGACAGCTTAATGTAACAGTGACATATGTGTACCGTTCTTAATTGAATGTTAGTGTCAGTTACTTTGCTCACATTATATAGCTCTGTGTTATGCACTATCGTCGCACATTTTTGCGTTTATTTTTTTAGCTCCGCTGTCAGCGACGCGGAGCTTATCAAATAGGTTGATTTCCCGTCGTCGTCCGTCGTCCGTCAACAATTGCCTTCTCCTCTGAAACCGCAAGTCCAATTGCTTTGAAATTTTATATGCAGTTCACTTGGGGTGACCTCACCTAAGTTTGTTCAAATTGTGGTGATATTTGCATATTTGTATTTTTGGGGCATTTTTTGGTGTTTTTGGTAAAAAAATCTTCTTCTCTGAAACCGCTTGTCCGATTGCTTTTAAATTTAATATTAGGTATACCACACGAACATGCTACGGCTTCTGAAAAAGCTGAGTGTGTAAGCGTGTTGGAATTTTCGAAGCATTTTTTCTCGTTTTATTTGGCAAATTATCAGCAAATACCTCAATACTTCAAGTTACCCCTTTCTTCTCAATCGTTTCCTGGAGTGTCAAAGTCATACGAACGAAAATGAGTGAAAAATTTCGATGCAAAAATCGTGCATCGGCGAGAGCGGCGGCCATGTTTTCAACGTGCTATTTTTAGACCACTGAGCCTGTGTATACACAGCGTGCTATCGCGTTTGAGCCCAAGCGTAAAGAGACTGAAAGTATTCATAGATAGATAGCCCATGATTCGACCTTTATTTTCATGTTTTTCGTTTGAATTTTGGCCAAATAGTCGCTTTTTTAGCAAGTTTTGAATTTTTTTAAAGCCTCTAAAAACATTAAAATGACTTTTAATTAACAAACGAAATAAAAAAATAAGAAATTTAATTAATTATCTACAAAATAAAAATATTTTTGACAAGCTGAATCATGCAGCTCAAAAGCGAAGGATCATTATTTTGGACCAGTGTGAGCGATTTTCGCGGGGATTCCCCAGATCTGCCATTCATAGTTGCGGCGCTCGAAAACGCAGTCAGTTTCTGTGAAACGGGATGAAATTTTCTCTCAGCTAGGCGTTTCTAGTTACTCTTTAGAAATGTAACTTATTTATCAGTTGTTGTTTTACCGTTTCATGACACACTTTTTTGATTCAATCACTTGCTGACCTGAAAAACAACGATATTTAGTACTCTTTTTCTACAGACCTTAGTATATAGTAAGTAGCTGCCGGTACGGCTGTCAAAATACAATCGTTTTCAAAGAACATTTTGAGTGAACTTTGTAAATGAACATTCTGAACCATAGTTAATGTTATGCTTGGAATTTTGTTGCTTTTGAGATTAATTCGTAAATATTTTTATAATGATAGTTTAAGTTATATTATTTTTTGTGTTCCTTTCCATTATCAAACATCGACAAGAATGAAACTACATGTAGCCCTAATCACTTAAATGGGAATTATGTGTTACTTTCCGGTTTTGTAATAGGTTTAGAAAAAAATAACTTGATTTCTTTTGATCCTTTCTACATATTGGTATTTTTTCCTGGTTGAAAGTTACTAATATCCTTGATCCTCAGTCTCTACAATCTTAGGAAAAAATGAAACGATT
>LD344103.1:42164-52500 GCA_001465055.1 Ptychodera flava | reverse complement strand
GGGTCCATATCTCACCTCATGCCCCTACATCATCAACTATTTACCAATAACTCCATGCCAACAACCAATTACCTGACCTGGCCACACATTAGAGAAGGTACAGCGCCATTGACGGTATTTTTAATATTTCCTCATGAGTAGAAAAAAAAGGTTGACGCGGCGGGTCTGAGTTTATGCGCGCAAGGATGAGAAACAAACTTATTTATTTTTCTTGGCCTAAGACTGTCAAATGTCACATACTACAGCTTTCAAAATCTTTTCACTTTGCCTTCAGTGTTCAATAAATTAAACAATCAAGACAACAGATAAACAATTTCTGAAAATCTATCCCCTGAAGCTGAGTCATAACATATTGTACATTGCACTAGACATTAAACATCTGCAGCTGTGCAATTACAGAAATAATGTTGCCTCATATTGTGTTAGAGGAAGGGATGTTAATTTTGATATACATGTACATGGTATTGTAATCTTATGTTAAATATATCAGTATGTATCTCCTTGACTTGCGTGGTAGCTACCATTGGGCAGTAATACAGAATACTGTGGACTATTTTATTTTCACTGGAATTTATTTTAACTGAAAACAGACTTTCAATGTTTCACTGTGATATATATCTTATTTTCACTCCATCTAGTCTGATTACATGCAAAGTATAGAAAATTCAAATTTTCACTTGAATTTTATTTTAGAGGATTTTATTCCATAGCGAAAAATAAATTCCAAGTGATAATAAAGTATACCACAGTATTAACAATAACCATAATATGTACCCTCAGTACCATAATAGTTCAGTGCTCTACAATAATGCTGGTTTGCAATATTGTAAAAATCACTATAAACAAGCAAACAAATATGTTGATAAATATAATAAAATAATAAGTAGGAAAATACACAGCCACATGAAAATGAATAACATTTCTCATGTAGTCCCTCAAAACCATTATATGTAGTCATTCTGTTTATCAGTAAAGAGTGCATACATTTTTCTCTGCATTGCAACACCCTCATACCTCACAGTAATCTGATAACCAGATGTGTCCGCGGTTTCTGAACAGAAAGTCAAATAACTGATTCACAAATTCTACTCACAGTTGCTTGGTTCTTTATCAAACAATTTTTGATTTTTACATAAAGTAGACGTGCCCTCAACTGTTTAACAGTGGAGTTAAATTAGGCCATTTATACCGGTACGTGAATGGTAGAACTTTCCAAGTCAGGCCAGCTGGCTGAACTGGGCTATACTATGGTTGAGGATCAAGGATAGAAGGAGAGGGCCACTGCACTGCACTGGAGCTATGAAAAGAGTGTTTGCTACAGGCACTGTACAATGAGATTCTCTGAAGATATCTCAAATCTGTGTACTTGACTTTTAAAAGATACATATATACTCCATAGAAGCAGTCTCTTCAATAATGGTTTGTCCCTTCGCCTTTCCTCTTTCAGTCTCAGACAACCTACCTGACTCTAGACATCCATCATTGCCGCACCCCACCAAGCATGGATTTCAGAATGTACACCTCTGATGGGACGTACGACTTCCAAAAAACAGTCACCCACGGTGAAAAATTTGAAATCATGGGTATGTTGCAAATTTTTACATATCATTGCTTGAGAATATTTCAGCATTGCCAAAATCTTACAAATGATTATTGAATGTGTGCTAGCAGTTGTAAGAAATAGACTTCAATTAAGCCCTCACGGTTTAAGGGGGCAGTTTTAACCCCCTCAAAATTCACCTACACAAATATGGTGTGTGTCGATCACTTCAGCTGGCTAGCAATTATATACTTTACTGAATACCATTGACGTGGCAGGATAATGGTCCTTGAATGACAACTGCTTGGAACCCTTGAAATCAAGAAATTTTCTCTGAGTTTGCAGAAAAATGTTACAGATTGTTTGATGAGGAAAAATCATTAGATAAGAAAGCTTTGGTTTGTGAAGCTGAATAGTTTTTTTGTCAGGTATATATTCAAAGGACAAGATAAAATGTTGAAACAAAACACCAAAAGCCATCATCATGCAAACTGCTGAATATGAGTGTGAATTGGTTGATTATAAAGGATTGGCAACAGCTTTGGTAGATTACAATGTTGATCAATGATATGATATCTGAACATTGTTGACTTGTGATCCTTAGGAGTACAGATAGCAAACTATTACTGACTTGTGATATTGAGAGTATGTATGTTCCTCAACAGATTTCTCAGAAATCCCTGGGCTGAGTGAGCTGGCAAATTTCATGCATGTGTACATAGCAACAGATTTTGAGAGAGTCGACGATGGGCTGATTATTGGGGTAGGTTTTTACTGTTAACACTTGCCTTCCATTCTGAACACATAACCACAACTGTCTGATATAACAGTATGCTACTGACTCTAAAAAACACAGCACTATAGTATAGTGTAAAAATGTTGGAGTCAGTAATTAAGTGTCGCTGGTTGTATTTGAGTTCAATATGCAGTACAATATTAAGTTTTGTAGTCAAAAGTGGTGTTTCATGGGAAGGTTTTCCAGCCCACACAGTAATTCAGAACAATACCAATGTAGGTGTTTTGTCTGGTACTGACTGTGCAGTGTAACTCTGGGAATCATATGCTTTAAATAGTATTTAATCATGCCTGTTTAACCCTTTGAGTACTGAAGTAAATTTTTTGTCACCTTTACAAAATATACAACCCAGACAATTTTTTTTCCAGATTTTTCCAAAATTTTCATCAAAAATTGAGGCCAATTAAAAGTGATTTCCATTTGGTCTAAAATTATTTAAGAAATTACAGAAAAATACATAATATTTTGGAAAGTGTTGCAATAAATGTTGGGGGAAAAAGTGGAGCACTCAAAAGGTTACAGCCCCAGGCCTCATAAGCTATAACTTTTGATGTATTTTCCATCTTTTCAGTGTTTGTAAAATACAGTTTCTTGTTCAACTCCCATATTGAAATATCCTCTGCCCAACTTATCAACTCTGGTTATGTTAACATCCAATAATTTGGTTCACAACTGAAAATTTTGGTCAAGAATTTCATTCATTTGTCAACTATATATATCTTTGCATATTGTTTGCAATGAATTGTTTGCAAGATCAGTTCTTTGTATTGCAACGTACTTCTTGGGATAGAAGACTACTAATACTGAGTTATTGATTCATTATTGTGTATAAAGGAATAAGTGCATAAATTCCATCCAATCTGTCAAATTGGCTTTGATTCTATTTTATCAGATCAAACTAGAGGCAGGCATGAGTGAGGATCTGATAATGTTTGAAAGACCAATATTGCAAGATCACAGGGTTCCTACCCCTCCATGTATCAAAGGACCACATCTTGGTAAGCAAATTCTTCTAGTCATTTTTGAGTCAATTCTACCTCATTTCACAGTGTGGGCACTCTCTTTGTACATCATGTGTGATCTCGATATGATGTTTATTATTTTATTTAGTGTGAACATCGTACCCTGTATGACTCATAGATACTCATACTATGAGTATCTTTGTTCCAGTTTTGATAGAGTCAACTGAGAGGAAGGTACATACAAAGTTCTTGCAATCCATTCATCACACTAAATTTTAGTTCATGGATATATTGTTTGCTTCTGTGGCAAAGTTCGACCTTCAAACAAAAAGGGGCGTAAGGATTCCCCAAACATTAGAACATTTAGGACAATTAGTTCTGTATAATGTACGACTGAATCTGATGTTTTTGGCCTCCAAGTGCTGAAGGCACACTAGTGAAGACTGCATATGCTCACCTATTCATTCATGCTCAGATTATGTCTAGTGTTCTACAGTTCATTTGCTTAATATCAGAAGCTACACAACGCACAGGTAGATGCATGATTTTATTTTACGAAATGGCTCCTTCAAGTATTTGTGTTATTCAAGATCAAACAAAAGCCAGGGGTAACAAAGAAGGACAACAAAGAACTGTGAATCGAGGCAAATACAAAGAGAATCGCCTATATGAACTCATAGCCATATTATTGTGTACCAATGTAAATAAGCTGAAAGCCTGCTGAAGACAGACTATTCTCTGACACAGTTGTCATGCCCTTTTATATGAATGTTATTGTAATGTGTTATTATTGATTTATGGTTACTAGGACTGTCTTAGTAGCGTACATCGTTGATAAAGTGAAATGTTTTTTTCCAACAATTGCTTGTATGTAAGTGTCTTGCCTTCTCCATTTCTCAAATGCTATGGTTTCATCTTTATTGTTTTCCATGGCGTAGCTGGACTTGTGCACATGGAAATGGGTAGTTACGAGGGCGGTGTATGGAGTGATGGTCAATTATTGCAAGCTGACCTGTAGAGGGCAGTCTTCACTGACTTGCCATCAGTGCAAGCATAATTTGTGCCTTCTCTGAAGGGTACAGTTAGACACTGGAGTACAAGACAACCATTTTGTCTGTGATTGAAGCCAGAACTTTGGCTGACACCCATAATATCCTTGAATGGAAACTTTTTGTGCTGATAGGTTTACCGGTTTTATTTTATGAAAAATTTTGTTATTCTGGTTATCACAAAAAGCCTAATGGTTTCATTTACTTGTTTTAACCAGTGTTAGAAGTTTTTTTACTGATGTGGGAGCAAAACATATCAGATAAGTTTTATCGTTCACAGTAAAAGAGTTTTATTATCTAAACTGATAGTAATCTTTGCAAATCTAACAAAAATGTCACAAATTGTATGATAAAATGTTATGAATCATTTACATTTCACAGACCCAAACCTGAAAAAGGAACAGTGTGGTCACATGGACAGATTAATGTCAGAGTTACCATACCAAGATGATTTTGACTGCACAAAGAATGAGTCCTGTATGGGGATTGGCTGTGTTGGTGCTATCAGTGTAAGTATGCATATAGCTCATCGTATAATGCTGTCATTTCAACTTGTCAAAAATGCTGTTTGGTTTATTGTAGTGATAAATTTGAACTTTGATAATGTTTGATGGATGCAAGGAGAAGTAGGGGATAGGGCAGGGGGTTTGATGTCAGAGTTAATTTGTCCCCAATTTCTCAAGTTGGTGCAAGTCACAGCCAAGGAGAAAATTAGCCCATACATTACTATTATCAGTCTATATCTAATGCCATTGACCATCGCTATTTAGAAAAAGCTAAAAAATGATAAAAGCTACTTTTCGAACCAGTAGTTTACAGTGATCTGCAATAGTTCTAACAGAGGACCTTTGCTGTCATGTTCGCAGCTTAATTTCTTTGTGCCATAGATGACAAGCAAAATCAGAAAAATATTAACCCTTTGAGTGCTGTAATTTTTCCCACCAAAATTTTAGTGTAACATTTTACTGATTTCATGAAAATTTCTGTAATTTTGTGGTAATTTTGGATCAAGTGGACGTAACCTTTTAAAGGCGACAATTTTTGACCAAAATTTTTAGCAAAATCTGGAAAAATTATCTACATCTGAAAAAAGTTGCTGGCTATGTTATCTTCTATAAAGGCAACAAAAGTTGACTTTGGAACTCAAAGGGTTAAATCTCATGCAATTTTGTTTTCGTTTATACAACTGTGATACATGTGACTGATGATAACAAAGCTTCTGAATGCTTTAAAACAGAGGGTTCAACTTCGACAATAATCTTGGAATGAGCTGTCCATGCCAGGCAAAAGTGAAAAATTAATTATTCATAAGGTCCGGTCAATGCGATCTCTGATTGGTCAATCCTACTATGCCCTTTTGAGACATTATAATCGGGACTGCTGACGTGTAGTTGGGAAATATCCTCAAGGAAAATATTCAGGGGCATCACTGCCCTTTATTCCATTTGTTCTGTTACAGGGAGTGAACGTGATAACGTCTATGGAGATTGACAATTGCGATGACCCAGTGGCGCTTACAATTACATTAGACAGCAGTCATCAGGACTTCCCATGGCAGCATACTTTCAAACACAGTGAAGTTGTGGAAATTGACAGTGAGTATAACAAAACCCTGCCAAGCATTTATAGCTCTGCTGTCAGCGACGTGGAGCTTATCAAATAGGTTAATTTTCCGCCGTCGTCGTCGTCGTCCGTCGTTGTCTGTCAACAATTGCCTTCTCCTCTGAAACCGCAAGTCCAATTACTTTGAAATTTTATATGCAGTTCACTTAGGATGACCTCACTTAAGTTTCTTCAAATCATGGTGAAATTTGCATATTTGTATTTTGGGGGCATTTTTTGGTGTTTTTGGTAAAAAATTCTTCTTCTATGAAACCGCTTGTCCGATTGCTTTAAAATTTAATATGCAGTTTACTTAGGGTGACTTCAGTCAGATTTGTCCAAATCGTGGTGAAATTTGCATATTTGTATTTTTAAGGCAATTTTTGTCATTTTTGGTAAAAAAATCTTTAAAAATCTTCAACTTCAAAACTACGAGTCAGATAGCTTTGATATTTGGTACATATGTCCCTAGGGATGATCTATTTCAGACTTGTTCAAATTGTGCAGAAATATGCAAATTTGCATTTTTAAGGCAATTTTTGCCATTTTTGGTCAAAAAATGTATTTCTCATAAAGTACTGGTCTGATAGTTTTGAAATTTGGTATACAGGTTTCTAAAGGTGAACTAAGTAATATATATTGAATTTCTTATGAAATCTGTAATTTTGTATTTTTGGGGCAATTTTTTCCATTTTTGGTCAAAAAATATGTATTTCCAAAACTGCTCATCTGATAGCTTTGCAATTTTGTATACATGTTCCTACAGATCACCTTAATTATATTTATTGAAATTATGATGAAATCTGCAATTTTGTAATTTTGGGCGCTTTTTGCCATTTTTGGTCAAAAAATGTATTTCTCAAAAAGTACTGGTCTGAAAGCTTTGAAATTTGGTATACAGGTTTCTACAGATGAGCTAAGAAATATATTTTGAATTTCTGATGAAATCTGTAATTTTGTATTTTTGGGGCAATTTTAGCCATTTTTGGTCAAAAAATGTCTTTCTCAAAAAGTACTCGTCTGATAGCTTTGAAATTTGGTATACAGAATTCTATAGATGAACTAAATGATATTTATTGAAATTATGATGAAATCTACAATTTTGTAATTTTTTGAGCAATTTTAGCCATTTTTGGTCAAAACATATGTTTCTCAAAAAGTACTGGTCTAACATAACAGCTTTGAAATTTGGTATACAGGTTTCTGTAGATGAACTATATTTGATCTTTTGAAATTATGATGAAATCTGCAATTTTTATTTTTGGGGCAATTGTTGCCATTTTTGGTCAGAAAATTCTATTCTCAAAAAACTACTCATCAGATAGCTTTGGTTGACATGTTCTTAGTGATGATCCGCTGTGATATATTCAAAGTATGATGAAATCTTCAACTGTGTATTTTTGCAGCTATTTTTGCCACTTTTTTCCTGGCCACTGCATTAAGCTATCAAAGATTTCCACCTCCTTCATCAACATGTGTCAAATATAGTTATTCTCTATAAAACACAGCGGAGCTATATCGGCCGCTAGGTCGCTTTTCTTGTTTCTAGTATCTTTCAAATGCATTATTGCAATACCATCAATCGGTATCTGATCTTAAATCAAAGAATAGTCATATAAAATCAATAAAAAAGGCACCAGCGGCACCATGTTGTCCTCACCACAACATTCGTTGTAATGCATTGCTAACTTTCTTATGGACTCTAGAATACGGTAGTACCAATAATGGTGATAACAAACCTTTTAGCAAGTCCTCTCAAAATTTTCGCATGGTGAACATAACATTGTCAGAATTTGAACCATCTAGTTTTCTTGATGGCCTTTTTCTACAAATAATCGCAGAACAAAATCTTGACCAATGGCAATGCTGTAAGATTTTTAAAAAAGACTCTGCCTCTCTAAACCTGTGATATTAATGTTTAATATACTCATCAACACCTACACAGTGGACCTTATTCCAGTCGCTCACAGAAAGTTTTACCCTGCCTGCATTACAGAGTTTCCCTGTGTCTGATAGCTGTCTGTTTGATTAGCTGATGATAGGACTAGGAATTCAGTAATGACCAGACATCAAACCAGGGATTATCCGACTCAGTAGGCACTGATGTTCACTTGCATGCATAGATCATGGATTTACCATATTTAATCATAGTTATAATTTATTGTTTTATTCTTTTATGACAATTATTAATTTTATTTATGTATGATTTATTATTTCTGTCAAGATATTGATTATATGTGGAATGGAATGCCTGTCCTTGTTAAACTGGACATGCAAATGGAACCTCCCAAAGATGGCTACATGCTGACTTCAGTAAGTTGCGGTAATAATAAAGTATTTGTAGGTTTGATATTGAAATTATGCCAAATACGTTTTTCCAAAAATCCTTTTGTAACAATCAGTGTTACAGTATCATAGTTGATGTGGTGCATGCTTTTAAAATTTCATCAGACATGAGCAAAAGATTTCAATTTTTCAATAAAAAAATTCTTTAGTTGATATAACAGTATGTTTTCAGTCACCAGTTGTATTGAAGGGCCTTGATGGGCAATCCACACTAATTTCAGTGGTCCTTGAGTAGTACCAAGGAACTCCATCTGCTTGCCGTGTGTATACTCAGTGCTGTGGTTATGTTTCAATGCTTAAGGTAATATGCGCCTTGAAAGTGAAAGATTTAAAGTCTTGCTCAAACTTTCCTAAAGGAATATTTCAACCATTCTCTGTAAAAATCTAGAATAAAAATCAGGGGGTCACCATGCAAATTTTGGCCCTAGAGAAACAATCACCTAAGATATCGGATATTTGAAATTCAAAATGGCCGCCATCATTGTGCTAACTATATGGAGAAAAATAACCTTTTTGATTTTTGAAAGATTACTACAGTATGATGGTGAGAGATTTTCTTACACCAAGAGCTTTAAAATGAACCTCAACAAGTGGCAGATTATAAAAGAATTGTTTGAGAGTCCGAATATCTGTCCCTGAGGCGCATTCTACCTCAATCATACAGCCATCGTTTTCCAAGTGTCTTTGGAAATAGCCTGACTGTGTAACCACAAGAGATCATCACTGTTTAAACAGATTCATTTGTGTTTTGTCACATCAGCTCACATATCAAGGTTGTGCAAGTACGATGATTATTGGGTTGGTGTGTCCGGACTCTGCCAGAGTGGAAATTCTGGATAATTCGCTGATACCTGTGCCACCTTGCCGTAAGTATACTGTGCGTTTTGTTACACCGTCAACATAATTTACAATATTTTCTTTTATAACATTAATTCAGCACAAATGTTAGGACATAGTGAAGGTGAAGGTTCTTGAACATCTCCACTTTTGGAAAACTGTTACTTAATTTTAAATGTGGTATATATTTACAATATTTGTTAAAACAGAGAGCTATTCATTTTCATACATTGGTCACAGTTAATTTATTCATTGTCTTTAAAGTACAATGCGCCTTGGGGCAGATATTCAGACTCTTAACCCTTTGAGCGCCAAAGTCTATTTTTGACCCCTTTATAAAATAAACCCCAGTCAATTTTTCTCAGATTTTTGCCAAAATTTTGAGAAAAAACTGCAGCCAAAAATTAAAAAAAATATCAAACAAATTCATAAAAATTTGTAAAAGTTTGCACTAAAATTTTGGCGGGAGAAAATTACAGCGCTCAAAGGGTTAAACTTTTACATTACTATGTTGAGCCTCTACTTGCAGGAGCTCATTTTGAAGTTTCCAGCAGCGTAGTTTTTTAGATGAGAGTTTTATTTTCTCCAATCGACAGAACTGATGGATGGCAGCCAATTTAAATCTTAAATATCAGTAAATATTGTGTAATTTGTTTCTCTGGTACCAAATGTTGCACACTGACGCCCAATTTTTGTTCTGATTGAGAAAGAATGGTTTAAAGTTTGTTAGTCCCCACGGACACCGTCCGGGGGGACTTATAGGTTTGGTCATGTCCGTGCGTGTGTGCGTGCGTCCGTGCGTGCGTGCGTGCGTGCGTCCGTCCGTCCGTCCGTTCACGCAGATATCTCAGAGATGCCTGAAGCGATTTCATTCAAACTTGGTACAAGGATTACTTCATATGTCATACAGATGCACGTCGATTTGTTTTGTGATACGATCCAATATGGCTGCCAGGCGGCCATTTTATTACAATTTTTTCATGTACAGAGCCATAATTCAGGCATGTTTCAACTGATTTTATTCAAAGTTGGTACAAGGACATTGACAAGTGTCATAGATATGCACGTCGATTCTTTTTGTGATACGATCCAATATGGCCGCCCTGCGGCCATTTTGTTACGATTTTTTCATGTACAGAGCCATAACTCAGGCATATCTCAACCAATTTCATTCAAAATTGGTACAAGGACATTGACCTATGTC
>LD344103.1:14906-25973 GCA_001465055.1 Ptychodera flava | reverse complement strand
ACGGTTTTTTTGTGAACGCAGCCTAAGTTCATATGTCACGATAAGGTCAAGCTACTTAAAAGTACAGTTTACCAGTCCAATATCTTGCATTTAAAATGAGAGTTGAATATTTTAAGACGCTTGAAAATATTGATACTGTAAATGTCTTTACGGACATAAACTGCTCTAACATATCACATCAAGTTGAGATGAAAATGTCTATGCATTTTGGCTCAATATTGCTTTTGACCGGCTCAGCAAGTAGGAAAGTGATAGGCCTGGCAGAAAAGGAGTTTAAATTGGAGAGAAATAATAATATCAGAAATTGAATGTCTTTTTTACAGAAGAAGACAATTTGACAGCATTACCATGGAATCTGCCTTGCACCGTAGGGCCATCTTGGTTGTGGTATCTTTTATGTTTTCAATACTATGCATTTCTACAGCGGCAGAAGGTATGTTGAGTTACACAAACAAAGCAATTCTATAAAGAATATGTGCCTATTGAAGTACATGTTCACATTTTGAAAAATTGCTGAATATTTTCCATTTGAATTCGAATTGACAATGATCAAACCCGTGGTGTACAAAGCAAAATTAGCAAAATGGATGCATTTGCTGAAATAATAAAGATATCCTCATTCTCAGAGAGTATTAGGTTTCCACGTCGCTTGTCCTGAAGTTTTGTTTGTTGTTTGCAAGCAGTTTACTATCATTCAGAATTATGAATTCTCTTCATTCAGAAGACCTTATGCTCTAACACTATCACTGTAACACTATCAGTGTACTCCGGCTAAATTTGTATTCAGCTCACACCTTTTCAGTTCAAATTCCAACGGTGCCAACTAACCTCAGTAGATTCTTTGTACCAACACCTACAGTTTTTGGAAAGCAATAAATACCAAAATGCATTGTAGGGTAAATTGAAAACTGCTTCTGTTGATTTTTGTCATGACTGTCATACCTATGTTAATGCAACAGGTTGATCAAAGGTCATAGGTCATGAATGCAACGGTGGTGTCACTGTATGCTTATAGACAAAGAGATCTCTAATTAACTCACATTTTCTGTTTACAAAATTTATCATTCATTCATTGATTAACTCAGAGTTGCTATGCGTTTTAATAAGCGAGAGATTTTTCCTTTAAATTTCTGTACTGCTGGATGTACCTACATGTATTTTCTCAGTGGTATCATCGTTGGCCTCAGTATGAATGCATCATGGATTCCAGATTTTTATCAAAGGTCAGAAGCTAATTAGGGGTTTAGCAATTATTATACTTACGAGGCGGTATAAAATCCAATAGATATTTCTGAGAGTTCCATTTCAATGATGCCTGTATGACTCTCAGACTTTATGAAAGAATTGGTAACAGTTAGTGTTTTTACTTTGTTTCTAACCTTTTCGTCATTGTTTTGTGTAACCATCTCACATTTACAAAAAAAACTTATTAAAAATTTGGTTTTGGGAATTTTAAGGTAGTATGCACCTTGAAAGTGAAAGATTTCAACTTTTGCTCAAATTTTCCTTTCCATTGAAACTTTCAACTATTCTCTCACCAACTCAAGAATAAAAATCTTGAGTCACCATGCAAAGTTTGGTTCTAGAGAAACAAAGTAACTCACATTCACCGATATTTGAAATTCAAAATGGCTGCCATCCCTTCCTGTGTTAACCATTTGGGGAAAAATAATTTTTTTTTTATTTTCTATACAGACTGTTATTGTTTTTCTTACTCTAAATGAGCCTCCACAAGTGGTAGATCAGAAAAGTATTCAAAGTATTTGAGACTTCAAATATCTGTCCCCAAGATGCATTTCTACTGTTATCAATGAAATGATGATGAGGACATATGCAAATTCTTCGGACAAATTTTCTTGCTGTTCATCAAAAAGTGATATGCACTGATTCCACTTATCAAGATTCAGTTTCCATGCCGTCTAAATCATTTATGTCTGTTCTGTTTTCATATCTCTTAAACAGAATCAAGCACCGCCTCTAGGTGTTTCCAGCCAATAGTGACAGGCCCTTGCAGAGCGTACTTTCCTCGCTGGGCATGGAACGCTGCTAAGAATGACTGCGTCCAGTTCATCTTTGGTGGTTGCCATAACAATGGGAATAACTTCTACTCCAAGGAGGAATGTTTGGATGAGTGTATATATGAAGCAGGTGAATAGAGTTTTGATACATTAACCCTTTGAGCACCAAAGTCAATTTTTGTTACATTTATAAAGTATACCCACAGTCAATTTATTTCAAAGTTTTGCTAAAATTTCGATAAGAAACTGTAGCCAATGAAATTTGATGTCTATTTGTTCTAAAATTATCAAAAAATTACAGAAAAATTCATAAAAATTGGTAAAATGTTGCACTAAAATTTTGGTTGGAAAAAATTAGAATACTCAAAGGGTTAAACAAAATAAACCATTACCACCAGTGAATTTTTGATTCAACCGTAATATTTTCACTCGCAAAGTGGCATATTCATATAGGGAGTCGAGGTAATGAAAGATGTTAGCAACCTTTCCATGGATGATGGACGTGTGCCAAGGAATTCAAAACCAGGATATCACATGTTGTATTCCAAACTTATCCAACAGTATTTCCTTGAGTGCAGATGACAAGGTCAGCATTGAATTCAAAGTATATTGCACTGCCAAGAGACTGAAACAACATTGTAATTGAGTTACATAAAATATGTGTTGTTCAAAACATTTGATTCCTTTAAATTTCCAACCCAAAAAAGTATGTTAAGAAAATGCTTTTTTGATAGGCATTGATACTCTGTACTCTGTCATTTTAACATCACGGTCTTGTTCTTAAACAGCAACCATTGCTTGCAATCCACCCTGTTCCGTGTAGGTAATTTACATCTTCGCTCAGTTTATAGACAGTAGGGATTTTAGGTCACGTGACATTCGTGTTGAACGTACGTGTTAGATGCAGGTCTAGTCCGAACTTTCGTGTTAATTCTTAAATAGACCAAATAATCAGATAAAATGAAACTGTAGTGTTGAAGCTTATTATTTTCACTTCATTTTGGGAAATTTTCACTTTTGTACTACGATAAATGGCAAAGCAGCACGACTACAAACTCACGCGTACCGGCGATTTTGGCATCCATTATGAGCGTTGTGTGGTGACCTCAAATGTCCCGCGAAGGAGATTGAATATATACCTCTTTGATAGGCTCTCCGCATGACTTATTCCGATCGCATCGCTATTTTTTAGGAGTGGTACGAAAGTAGAGATCATGGGCTTCATTTTGAGGGGGCGAACGTTAAAATCGGCCGAGAAAAACTCAATCTGTGATCAAACTTTGTGTTTCGTTTGTGTTTTTTTGAAAGAAAATCTTGATTTCCTTACACGTTCGGCCCCAAAATTAATTTTATGATAAATATTAATTGTAATTTTGCAATAATTACGAGTCTGACGATGCGAAAAATGATGCTTAAGGCCCTTTTTAGCGAGTATGGTTTCACCCCAACTTTACATCCGGGCACTCCCATGAATCACATACAAGTAATCAGCGCTTCGCCGCATGTTCTGTGAGTTCCGACGTTCACGATTTTGCAGCTAGATTTGCCTGATTTCTTATCAAACGCAAGGATCTAGAGATATATATTTCTATATGACTTTACCCTTTCTAACGTTATCTTGTTCGAAGGAGTTTGATTTCCGGGTGATATTTTTTGATAGACACTGAGAAGTTGTCAAGCCAGTACTCCAGAATAGGCATACGCACGTGCACGGCACTTTGCCGATACTATACTGAACTGCTCACATGCACCGCACTTTGCCGATACTATACTGAAATTTAAGTTTTGATCTTTAGTTCCCGAGAAGGGGACTATTTTGGTTCTCTCTGAAGAACAAGGCCGTAGATTATTAATTTGTTCTTTCCACATTAATGGTGTTCCGGACTTTGGAAAAGTTGGTTTTTATACTGGTTTGTATTTCGGACCGCTGACTTCGAGGGTCTATGGTATTTCCGGGGCAGCGTAATTTTGCATCCAGTTTAATGCAGTTGTTCATTCTATAAATGCGTGTTGCTGTTTTACGGCATAGACAAAGGGTTGAGAACGAAGTTTTTTTGACTTTTTGGAAAAGTTCTCTGTAATTGTTAAACTTAAAATCTACATTAATTAGACATTTCATAATCATTTAATAAAAGTTGTAATCACACAAAAAAAAATCAAAAAAAAATTTCCAAAGTTCAAATTTAAAAAAATATAAAAATATATTTTGTTAAATTTAAATCAAGTTCTAAAATGTCACAGGTATCATTTGATTGTTTACAGGTATTATTGTTTATTTGTTTACCTTGTAAACATAAAATCTAAACTTTTTTCATATATGCAAAGTAATATATGATGGAATATGATTATCATATTTCTGTTGATGTTCACAATACATAAAGCATACAGTGATCAATGTAACAGGTATCATTTGATTGTTTACAGGTATTGTTTATTTGTTTACCTTGTAAACAGCATTCTTAATAATATTTTTCATTTATAAAAATTAAAAACCATTGAACATTTCATCAGCAATATCCACAAAAAAATTCATCAATTTTCAATAAGAAATGCTTGAGTTATTGCAAAAAGCACTAGAAATTGCAATTCTAGTTTCCTCAAACAATGTTCAATATGGGGTCACCTGGTTGTAATGATAACTACAGGTGTCTACCATGGCATAATTTCTAAATAGGAAGCTGATTTTTTTCAAATTCAACAGGACATATCTCTGCACGTACTGAACCAATTTTCATCAAACAAAATGCAATCGATTGGTCTTGAAGAGAGCTTTCTTTTGATATATAATTAATCGTTATTGTAGCTGTCTATCAATTTCATGTAAAATCCCTATAGACAGAATTTCAACTGTCATTAACCAAGGATGCAACATAATTCTGCTGTCAATGCTTTCAACAGCTCCAGTGAAAGCCAAAGAAGGTAAATGCCCCGTCCTGCAACAGGGCTTCATGGGGATCTGTTACAAAATGTGCAACACAGACTCTGACTGTGCCGGGAACAAAAAGTGTTGCAGCAATGGCTGTGGACTCCTTTGCTCCGACCCTGCCAAGATCAAGATCAAGCCGGGTGATTGTCCTGCCGTCCCGAAAGACCCAGCGGGGAAGTGCCTTGATACGTGTTCCATCGATGAGCAGTGCCCTGGTATTCAGAAGTGCTGTCCGAATACGTGTGGTGCGTCATGTATGAATGTCACAGGGTCAACTGCGACACCAGTGGGTAAGAAAACACCGCTGTCTTCCCTGAAATCATGCATTGGCAACCATCTCTTTGTCAGCTTGATCTTCTGTGACTGTCCTGAGCAAATCTTATCTTAGGGATCGTCTCAGATTGTCGCATAAGTACAAAAAGCAAAATTTGATCGTTTACGGGGAGAGGAGTTTGACCTCCATTCAATTAGTTAACTTCATTTTCGCACTTTTATTTTGTGATTACATTAGTACTCTTTACATTGTGTGTGAAAATGAACAAAAACTGCACACTTAGACCAACAAATTTTGCTGTAACTGTTTCCAACTGGTTCGTGTCATGTTATGGTTAGTACTCAAATTTGATTAACTACTTGACGATGTAATGTGGTCAGTGGATACATATTCTTCAGTAGCTATAGCAAAATGCTACATTGTACTCTCAGGCAGACAACGTTTTGCACTTTTGAACCTTCGTTTTGGGGAAGGGGATTTTGATGTAAGCGAAGAAATTTCGTATCTTGAACTTATGCGACAATCTGAGACGGTCCCTTACTGAACAGAGATTGTAACACTGGTTACTCATGTGGGTATATGGTCATGAATCTGTCTGGCTTTGTGTAACCATTGGTAGGAACCAAACGACAATACTGAGGTCAAATGCTGTTGGCTATTCTGATGTATGTACGCTGAGAGTGCATTTCCTCTAGCATGCATTTCTTCCGATTCCAGGCAGATGATGAGGTAGACATTTTTAGAAATTAATCAGATTTGAAGGGATACAGAAATCCCGCCATTTGCTGATACTTGTATAGTGCAAGCTAATCACCTTGTGTATTTTCCTCAATTAAACAAAGATTGCTGTCAAGCTGAGCCATAAATTGTACCAATATTGTTGGCAAATTCACTTAACTCAGAATGTTCACAATATAGTACATGTAACCAGTGTTATAGTATCAGTCACACCAATGTGTTGTTCTGATTGGTTAAAAGATTATGCCTGCAGTGGTTAAAAAAGTGATTTACCAGGGCTAAAACAACCCCCCCTGACTAGCATAGCAGCATAATGCAGAGACATTGTTTAGATAGGTGGAAAAATCAGTGTTAGAGCTAATTAACCCGTTAAGCACTGTAATTTTCCTCGCCAAAATTTTGGTGCAACATTTTACCATTTTTTATGAATTTTTCTGTAATTTTTTGATAATTTTGGACGAAATGGACATTGCATTTCATTTGCTACAGTTTTTTCTCAAAATTTTTGCAAAACACTGGGAAAAATTAGCTGAGGTTTATTTTATAAAGGGGACAAAATAGACTTTGGCGCTCAAAGGGTTAAATAGATGGATGTAATTATAAAAGGAGTGTGAACATTCAGAATGTTGCCTTTAGAACTGCCTCATGAGAGCATAATAGCTTGAGCTTCACCAAATCAACTGTTGTCGCTGTTTGTTGTCTGTGTCGCTTCCGCTGCCATCACCAAATACATGTGCTGTGTATCATATATGCTGACAATGCTCAGTCCCAGGTGCTGAATTTATGTTTGACAAAGGTTGGTCAACTTTTGGTTCGGTTTTCTCCTTCTCAGGGGATAAGACTGTAAGAAAGCAACCTTGTATAAATGCCATAAACACAAATATTGATATAATAGCAAGATTCCCCTTCGTATGTGGGCATACACTTGATTAACCCTCTGAGTGCTAAAATCAAATTTCGTCTCCTTCATCAAAATATTACACAGACATTTTTTTTCTTCAGATCTTGACAATTTTTATCCGGTTTTTCCAAAACTTTTGATCTTAAACTGTAGCCAATGAAAAGTTATGTGCACTTTGTCCAAAATCATCAAAAATATTAAAGAAAAATTCATAAAAATTGGTAAAACATTGCACTAAGATTTTGGTGGGAATTATAAAAGCGCTTAAAGGGTTAAGGTACATTTGCTCTGTATAACACTTACCTAGCAGCTCGTGCAGTAAATCAAATATTCACACTTTGTACACAAATGTTGCGTATACCTGCCTGCAAAGCAGGGATTATTGATGAAATTCGATGCATTGTAACTTCATGTAAGATGCGGCCTAAATTGACGTACTGAAGAGTGTTTACAATTTAGGGGGTAATATGGTGCATCTTTACTTCATAGAGTTCATGATGTTTGTTTTTGTGGCTGGGCCACAGAGTTTAGTGATTTAGGTGAAATTTGCACACCTTCTAAGTTATATACAACAAACCAAACCAACGCTTTTCTTTTGTTATCATCAAACATAGAAACAGAATGCGCCTTGGAATGGACGAACCACAACAACACTTGCTACAAATTTGTGAGTTACAGTCGGAATTATCACCAAGCATCCCTAGAGTGCCAAAAGGAACATCCCAGAGCTCATTTAGCCGTGTTGACAGATGAAGATGAGGCTGAATGGGCGCATAAGTACACTTTGAGGCAGGAAGGTTGTAAGTGTCTTAGTTAAGTATACATGTACTCCAATAGCGCTATTCGCAAATGACGTCACTGTTCTCTCTCATGAATTTGCATAAATAAACATTTGTCCGCATTTTCCACATAAACGACGAAAATAAAACCTGTGAGTGTTAGAATGGCTATGTAGCGTCACACTTATTCGTATGAATTGATGACTGAGACTACAAGCTGCAACAACAGCCGCGCATACAACGACAAAATTTGTCCGAATTTCAGCATATTTGTCTGAAAGTCGCGCGCGTGCAGCTATATTTAGTAACAAACCCGAAATCGCGATCAACGCTATTTTACCCATAGACATTTTTTATCAACTTTTATAAGCTATCAGAAGAATGTTCTCCACAATTTTCTTGAATTCACAAGTTTGTGTTTTGAGCTTACAATGTAGGAAACAAGGCCTTTTCCAACTCTTCTGAACAAATGAATCATATTCCAAAGTTTATTAAGTCTGACACCCTGTGATATGTTCTCTACAGTTCAGAAGGACTATGGTGCATGGATCGGTCTCAAACTCACACAGGGCAAGTGGGTGTGGAATGACGGGTCACCTTTGACCTATGCAACCGACATGGGGGTTAACAAAGAGAATGAACAGTGTGTCTATCTGCCCCAGAACATGGATATTTTCAGTGCCTCTTCCTGTCAGTATGCGAAGCAGTCCCTCTGCCAGTATAGTCTCCAAGGTGAGATGTTTTACAATGCACCCTGCCCCTCCACCGTAATAGAATAGCCCCTCCACAGTAATAGAATAGCCCCTCCACAGTAATAGAATAGCTGGCTAGAGTCACAGACTAGTCCACTTAGAAAGCTGGGGTGAATGTGACCAATTGCCGACTATGATTGGTTTGAGGTAGTTTGAATTTGGGCAAAGGGGGTCCATATACTATGATTTTTGAGTGGGTATGTATTTTTCAGTTGACTCCAGCTTCAACTAGCATTAGGCAAAACAAGTCTAACTATCCATTTGTAATGATGGATGGTTTGGAGATTGCAAATGGGTAGTAAATATTGAAAACAGCTATGTCATAGATCACTTAAGTTGATGGCATATGGATGGTATTGCAAGACGGAGTTATCCTTCCTTTTGTAATACTGTATTGTACATGATAGCACTCTATATGGCATACCAAGCAGGCGCATCAAGCCCCTGCAGTACAGATATCAGCCATTTTAAGTTGCATTACATGATAATAATAATTGTTAATATTCTTTTTTTAATTTTTCATACTTCAGATGGACAATACTCATTAGCAGCCCAGCAGACAGACGACAAGCCAAACAGTGAAACAGGTAATTTTCTTCAACATTACATTATGTGCTAAAAATTATTCTTTTTGCTGCCCTTTATATCACAGGAGATCAACTTTTGTCAGGTTCATATTTTTTGTGAAGTAGGAAATAATTATAACATTGCTTTCTGAACAATCTGAGATGCCAATAAGATTTCCCAAATGTCAGATACTATCATGTAAATTATGGCTAAAAATAATTTCTGTATTGTTCTGTTGCTTTTAAAGAAATTTCTGTATAACTTAACATTTCACAAGACAAGGCTCAAAGAAGGCCACAATAGCATCAGAATAGAAAAGTGCTGTACAATAGCATCTGAAGAGCTCACTAAGGATCAGGGACATTCTTTCTGAAAAGTACCCAGTGGACTATAATCCGTACGTGTAGTATACAAAAATGTCAAAAGAGTGTTCATATTTACAAATTAGAACTGTGTTCTTGTTATCAGTTTTCATCAGAATATGAATTAAATGCTGCGTTCTACATGTTTCATTGCAGTGATGAACGCCTACGTCATCGTCGGTATCCTAGCAACAGTTTTGCTGAGCACGATCGTGATCGGTATCGTGCTTTTCATGAAGTGTCGGCGACGCGTCATCAGAACTGGTGACAACAGCATCACGGTGGTTAACTACAAAGGCTACTCCCCAGTCCTAATCTAAACAAAACTACACATTGCAGGCAAAAGAGTGAATGTTAACTGTGTACAGGGAAGTTGCACCGTCCTAAACTACCCTGGGGTAGTGTCTCTGACGTTTTATTTATTTACAAGTCAAGCAAGGCAGAGCTTCACTTCCCCAAAAATAAAAGCTCTTTTACACTAAGGGGTTCAGGTCACATGTACTGCGATGCATAATGAACAAAAAACATTATGATATGTAATCACTGTTCACTGCCTACAAGTTGTGACAAATTTGTTTCTAGTTTCTGAAAACATCATCTTATTTATTTGTTGTTCTCAATCATCTCCCTTTTCGTGCACAGAAATGATACGACGAGGCAGACGTGCCAGGTGATTTCTTTAGACATTAGAACTTTTTCCTGATTTTGGCCACTTCCAGTAAAATAGTAACCTAATTCTTATTTCAATGATGTAGTGGAAAATGAATGCATGAGTAAAAAAATCAGATTGAGAATACAGTGTGTGACCATTTACTATATACCATCTAATCTACTTATAACCAAACTATTTGTGCGCCAGATCTATCCAATATTGCCATACTCAGTACAGGCAGTCTTGAAAGTATTGTGGTACGATGACTTTTTATCTCAAAGTCAAGTTTATTCCTGACTCCTTTCCCATAGGGAGATACCAGGATAATATTCACATCGCATTCCTATAGCAGTATGTCTCTTTTGAACCTGAGAGTTCAGAATTTTGATTGTTCTGAATGAACATACGCCAGTGTTCTTGTTTCTTCTCTCTACCATACAATAATTTTACCTGTCCGTGTTCCTGAAAAGTTTGTACTGAGTGCAAAATCTGGAGGATCAAGAACTGTACAGGTGATGTGGCAGCGACAATAGCTGTAGTACTTCAACATTTTTACAAAATACTTTTTGTAATGATGTAGTTTGATATTGCATATTTGCTTGGTGAGCTACTTGAGGGCTTGCCAGGCGCTCCGAATTTAAGTCCACCTTTCATATTTTGATACTACATGGTCAAATTCTTGCATTTGAATTCTTTAAACAGTGGTAGTGTTTACTACACATGCACATGCTTTTATGGAAAAGTGTCTGTTAATGGTGACTTATGTTATTTTCTCCTTAGAGAGCATAAACCCTCCTACCTATCTAAGCAAATCGCTATAAAAACCTTCTTAATTTGGCCACTCTGTTAAATCCACCACATCTCATATGAAATTTTGTAATTCTGCTCTTTTAATTTGACAAGTAAAATTATTTCTGCAGTGTTAATTAGTCCCCACGGACACCGTCCGGGGGGACTTATAGGTTTGGTCATGTCCGTGCGTGCTTGCGTGCGTGCGTCCGTGCGTCCGTTCACGCAGATATCTCAGAGATGCAAGAAGCGATTTCATTCAAACTTGGTACAAGGATTACTTCATATGTCATACAGATGCACGTCGAT
>LD344103.1:0-13417 GCA_001465055.1 Ptychodera flava | reverse complement strand
TGTTTTCATCACCATGGAACTCATTCTTGGCCATTGAGCGCCATCTGTATCAAAATATTTTTATCACAGACCTAATTAATGAAGAGGACTCTATCCTCTCTGAGGACGTAATCAAAGTACCCATTAACAAGTGGGGACTGTGTCATCAACGATGACTTGTTCTTACTAGTTGGATTATTTCCAATCACGATTTTCTTTTTGGCCAAATTATAGAGGTTGAGGATACCATCCCTGTACTGTGGAAAGTATTTTTTTGTCAGTGAGGCATATAAACGCAATACAAGTAATTTGTAAATATTGATCTGGTATAAATATCAGAGATTGGTAACGATAAAGGACAAGGAAATGAGCTGATATTTAATTATGATTTAAATTTTTCTGTTTGATAAACTTTAATAAATATATTTGTATAACAGAGCACCTTCCATAAACATTTTAGTTTACAAATCAATTATAACATGCGATTTATTTTGTAGTCTGTAACTGTACAAATGGCAATGTCACATGATTCTGTTTTATCTTTAGGATAATGGTGAATTTAGCTATTTTATTTCCATTTTCTTTCAAACTTCGTACAAAATATAATTACATCAAAATATCAAGACACATTTCTTCCACTTTTGTAGAAATCTTAATCTCAATTTAAAATTAATCCTGACTTCCACGATTACCTTCCACCCAAATTCAAACGAGATGATTTTCTTTGACTCACAGCAACGTGAGAGAATTATTAAAACTCATTTTCTCACATTCTGATACAAATTGAAAGTAGAAATGACAAAAAAACTCAGAAAGTCAAGCATAGTTCAGAGGCTTTGTTAAGATTTGATATATTTCAAGTGCAAAGGAACTTTCTTTCCAAAGTTTTATGAATATTTTTCTTCCTGTGTTATGACTGATGTTTTTTTTTAAGTAACTTAATGCACATTTCCATGACAATCTTTGTTGTTCCATTCACAATGCAAAGTGTAAGGTGATTGCATACTTAAAAGGACAGTAGCTGTAATCTGTGATGGTTCGTTTCACTAGCTTTGTTTTGTATGTCAGTCAAAAGAAAAATCTTGTTCAACTCCCCAAAGAGTGTTAGAACATCTACTGTTAAGTTTGTTAACGTAGTAGCTGTATGTGTAAAATGCACTGTTATTGTTTACAATTGAATTCTAGTCCAGACCAGAATTCACTGTTCAACAATAACAATGCAGTTTACACATGTATAGACTGAGTTGACAATCTGAATACTGGGTATCTCAACATGCTTTGGGGAGTAGAACAAGAAACTGAAGTTGACATTAAAAAGAAAAGAAGCAGAAAACAAATCATCAGAAATCACAACTACAGGCCATATAAAGATACTGAAGATAGGCTTTAGTTTTTGGCTCAGGGTGGCTTTCCATAGATAGTATCTAGCAAATTTTACGGTATTATTTTGCAGGATTTTTTAACACACATATACTTTTTTTTTAGAAATATAGGAGAAAACTAAACACAAAAAGAACACTGCGATAGATTGCCCAATAGATAGACTTACTTGGCAAAAAATTGTGGTGCTAGGTTTTCATACACGAAAAGTGCCTGATTATGATACTGGTATATGGTAGGAATATTCTTGTGACTTTGTTATGCTAATTCTCACATGGCAGTACAGTGATGTGAGCATTTCTCAGACTGTGGCTGCCACTTTCATTATAGATTTCAGTGTGTGCTGTTATACAGTCATGTGACTTCATAAAATATTACCCTTTCTTCAGACCTTTACCTTCACAATTTACTTGTAATCCAGATCAGAGGATGTTTAAAATTCTAACATGTTCATGCAGTTTCAATCTCAGTCAGTTTTATTTTGTATGTATTTTTATCCAATTCATGCCAGCATCTGAAGATTTTGTCAGAACACTAATGCCACAACAAGAATCATGTACTTAAAGGTAAACTGTCATCTGTTCTGCTTTTTAAAAACAGCGCCCTCACACGGCATTTTGAATACCAAGGAACACCCGTTTGACCGTATATGGGCATATTTAGATTACAGGTGACTGTATACCTTTAAATCAAAAGTGTGCCTTAACATTATATATCTTGTCTTTCAAAATTCTATAGTTCACAGTTGCTGTACAGTGTCCCTGCTGTGTGCTCACTTTGAGTTCAAAGAAAAAAATGTTAGTTTTCACAATCCAGGATATGTGAAAATGGAATATTGTGAGTTTATTTTCTCCTGTAGAGTTAACATAGAGAAAGAAGGCATTTTGATTTTCAAACATTGGTAATTTACCATAGTCTGCATCTCTCACCCAAATATTTGTGTGTAATAACGTCTGATTTTCATTCTTGGTTTTGAAAGACAATTGTAAAATTTGCATGTGCGAAAGAAGAGCACAGGTGAAACACGTTCATTTCTATAGGTGCATTTTAGCTTGTTTCAATGCAATGGTGTGGTGCCCTGTCTCTGTACATGTAGAGAGGACATTTGAAAGAAGAAATGTCTCTATTTCTGTGACAAATACTGTCATTTACATCTTTGCCATTTTGTGTAACTTTTTATAATCATCACTTCACAAAATATAATTAGGTAATAAATATATATTCTAAATAAACATATTTTGTGTCACAATCATGTGTGTTGTTTTGGTTAAAAGAGTGGGACAAGATGATGTAGTTTGAAATAGCAGCTTTTCCAATGGAGATTTTTGATAAAAATGAGGAAAACAGCTTTTTCCAAAAACGCATGCATGTGTAATTTTTTGCTAATTTAACGTCATTAAGTAGGTGTAAAGTAAAAATCTAATGTCATAAAACTTAAACTTCTATAAAAATTGTATAATACGCATTTTGTGGTCGAAAGTTGGACTACAAATACCAATTAGACTCAGTAACTCCAATGTGAATACGACAATAACTTCAGCATTGTATATTTTTATGTTTAGTCGTAACCAGTGTCCAGCTTTTTAGTCCCCACGGACACCGTCCGGGGGGACTTATAGGTTTGGTCATGTCCGTGCGTCCGTGCGTCCGTCCGTGCGTCCGTCCGTTCACGCAGATATCTCAGAGATGCCTGGAGCGATTTCATTCAAACTTGGTACAAGGATTACTTCATATGTCATACAGATGCACGTCAATTTGTTTTGTGATACGATCCAATATGGCCGCCAGACGCCCATTTTATTACGAATTTTTCATTTTCAGAGCCATAACTCAGGCATATCTCAACTGATTTTATTCAAAGTTAGTACAAGGACATTGACCTATGTCATACATATGCACGTCAATTTGTTTTGTGATACGATCCAATATGGCCGCCAGACGCCCATTTTATTACGATTTTTTCATGTACAGAGCCATTACTCAGGCACGTTTCAACCGATTTTATTCAAAGTTGGTACAAGGGTATTGACAAATGTCATAGCTGTGCACGTCAATTTGTTTTGTGATACGATCCAAAATGGTCGCTGTGCGGCCATTTTACAGAGCCATAACTCAGGCATATCTCAACCGATTTTATTCAAAGTTGGTACAAGGACATTGACCTATGTCATACATATGCACGTCAATCTGTTTTGTGATATGATCCAATATGGCCGCCAGGCGGCCATTTTATTACGATTTTTTCATGTACAGAGCCATTTCTCAGGCATATCCGCATGTTTCAACCGATTTTATTCAAAGTTGGTACAAGGACATCGACCAATGTCATAGCTATGCACATCAATTTTGTTTTTTGATGCGATCCAATATGACCACTGTGCGACCATTTTGTTACGATTTTTTCATGTCCTGAACCATAACTCAGACATGTATCAAGCGAATTCATTCAAAAGTATTTTTATCACAGACCTAATGAAGAGGACTCTATCCTCTCTGAGGACCTGTAATCAAATACGCATTAACAAGTGGGGACTGTGTCATCAACGATGACTTGTTTTGTGTCATTCTGATAAAGTCAAGTTAAATTGACCAAAAAACACTACATGAAATCAAAGGGACACCTATTAAGTGAAATTGCATTTTTGAGATGGCGACAGCACAATGCATGAATTCAAGTTCATGCACAGGGGATGGTGTACATGTCCATCCCATGGGTGGGGGCAGGAGTAGAGGATATCTTGGTCTCAGCACGTTTCTTGTTGCTATTGTCTATTTTCATATGTCCAGCTATGATAATGCCAATAAAAATTTCTACCACTAACCTAGGCCCCCGGCCTAGGCCGTCTTAGTCATATCTTAACACTGGTTTTGTAAAGATTTCTTTTTCTTCTTAAATAGTCACTGTCTTTTGACTCTCTTTCATCACTATGTGATACGTTTGATTTCTCAATGCGCCAAAGCAAGCAAGGGTAAGTTATTAATCTGTTAATGCTGCACCAGATTATCACCGGATTAATTCAACAATAAACACACATGAGCACAACAGAAAATCTTCGACCTTTATAATCAAGGTCTGTAGTATATATCTTTATTGGAAATATAGTCCAAACTAATAAAATGAAATAAACAATAGCAACAAGAAACCTGTGTTTTTACCAAGACGCTCTACCCCCACTCCTGGGGACAGACATCCCCTATGGTTCATGATGATGTAATAATAGCAATTGAAAAGAATTACGAATGCAATTTTTGCTTGATGTATTTCAATCGACTTGGACATTGTCCAACCCTATTCCTTGACAGCCGTTCTCCATTAGAGAAAATTTAGTCTTGATGTCTCACATTCGTCATTAAATCATTTTTCTTTTGACTAAAATATATTTATAAAGTCTAGGACAATACGCCTTGCTACCAATAGACAACAAGAACAGTAAGAAAAAGCTATGATGGACACGTTGCCATGTCCAGATCTGCGGATTTTCACAGATGTTTTTAAAATCAGACGGGAATGCAAGACTTCTCTAGGTTCGTGCTCGGTCTGCTGTGACGTGTCTCAGTGAATTTTAATGTTTGTAATAAATGTTCCTTATGTTGAATCACCAGTTTCTCAATCACATCTTTCTGTCTCGCCCGTTGACGTATTAAAAAAGTATATTGACGAGTTCGTCACGTGACAGTATTTCCGATTCACAACAATCCATGGTACATTGCAGCTAGTCAATACATTTACGATTTATGATTTGTGGTGTTGAAAACCTGTTCATTTCCAAAAATATCAAAAGGGGCACTTCATCAGCACAACAAAAAAGTTTTGAAATTGATCATTAGCCTAATTTCTACTTTCTATTTGAGTGAATAAAATGAATATTGACTCGTCCGCAATGTACCAGGGATTCCAGAGAATACGATCTTGAATTAAATGTGATCAACAGTTGGAAAACATATGTCCCTACAACGTTAGCTCACTTCCGGAGTTTCCCTCTTTTTCGCCAGATACTATTGTACCAATATCCATGTTTTACATGAGGACATGTCAAACGTAATTCCAGGTCATAATTTGAAGGGCGCCCTCAATGGCCCATCTGATTCGTGTCGTTCGTCACCCGTAAACGTTAAAGCTGTCGGCAACCAAGTGCCTTACAACGAGGAGTGGTCTGGTAAATAAGTAACCAAGTTGGCAAACTCAGCAACACTCTACTACCCGATGTAATATCTATATAAGGCTTTCGTGGTGAATTTCGTCACGCTGAAAATGCTTCATAACTTATATTTCGGTCAGCCTCCAAGTCGATAAAAAAGTTGATCTCGATACTGTGATATATTTTAGAGGAGGATTCTAGAGTTAACCCCGGATTCTGGATTAATCTGACAGGTATGCACCTATCTTGTTTAATGTTGGTGTTTGTCAATATTTAGCTTCCATATTGTACAATGACGCTGCGTCGGCCATGTTTAATGTTTCTTACCTGTTGAATGAAGGAAGTCACTTTCAACAAAGCAGAGGCTAATTTTATGATCCTAAGGATAATTTCACGACACTTATATTGAACATGTGAACGTAGCCTCACGCAAGAATCCAAAAAGCACGAGATTGTACTCGTATATTCGGGAATTTATTGTCGAAACAGTACGCTTCTGCGAATTATGCAAAATGAATATTCGATAAGTAATGTCTGGATATTGGCTGCCGGCCATAATATATATATATATATATATATATATATATATATATATATATATATATATATATATATATATATATATATATATATATATATATATATATATATATATATTGACAGGATAGGTCAAGCAGCACCAACTCTAGGACACAGTGTTCTTCACTACAAACTAAATTTTATTGTCCGACATTTCGTGGGCTTAATCCCACTTCATCAGGGTTAAAAATTGTTGACTGTCAAGATGGAAATGACGTATATATATATATATATATATATATATATATATATATATATATATATATATATATATATATATATATATATATATATATATATGTATATATACATGTATGTATATATGTATAAATGTATATATACATACATGTATGTATATATGTATAAATGTATAAATGTATATATATATATATATATATATATATATATATATATATATATATATATATATATATATATATATTGAAAAGTGACCAATCACAGATTGAACTTGTAATGTCGATGTCCTTACGAGCGAATCTGGATCGTTCGTAAGTCATTAGATTATGAATATTATTACCTTGAATTTCTCAACTTAACTTTTAAATCAAATCGTCATGGAGATTGCAATATGAAATAATAAACCCTCGTGTATTAAGAAATGTGGCATCGGTACACATAAAATGCAAATTCACAGATATGAAATCTTAAAGCGGTGAGTGTGGATCTGACTGGATATGTGTCGTCATTATGTACACGAAATATATCCTCCAGGATTGCAGAATAGAATATGACACTAGTTGTGACGATGGATACCCCAATAATCGAGATAAATTCGTCTATCTGTTCAAACTGTATCTAGGCAACGCTTAAGAGTTCCACATGTCCCGAGTTGACAAAAACATTCATTGAAATATATCCTTCAAGTTTTATTACCACATCGAAGTCAAACAGATTTTTTGAACTGCTTTTCGTTTGAAGTTTGAATCCATCAACATCACCCCTTCTATGAATCGCTTCAACTGATTAGGTAAAGAAGGGCATCAGGGCCACCTGAAAGGCGACAGTAGAGTAGTATGAACCCAGAATGATGACCCCAGTTGACTTATTTCATCACGCAGGTTGATGTTTCACTTTTTTCCTATCAGATTGGATGAATATTAACCACAAGGCACGGTACAGTTTGTGAACCGCATCGGTCAACTAAGAGGAGCGGGAATTTACTTCTCCACTCTGAATGTTTTAGACTAAAACACCTCAACAATATGGCGTGGATAAAATTTTCAGTGACGTTTTTGTGTTTCATGGTGGTTTTCAGTTGTGCGAAGAGTACAAACGATACAGGTAAGGACAAACATGAATATTCAGAGGAGGCGATTGATTTATTGTCAGGCGTGTTTTCTTTTAGAACGACAAGGCAATCACTGTTTACTCATCGTGTTGGTGTAAGGTTAATGAGGTTTGGGAACCTCGGAGAGCACGCTTGTTTCAGTCCAACGAATAACCTGCTTTCTTGCAGTCCATAAAGTCTTCACCTGTGTTGCTCAACCATGATCATAAGCAGGCTTTTTTACCACCATTCTACGTCACCCTTCACTTTGACAAGCGTTAAATTGAAAATATTAAAATAATCTTTTACTGGTGTTTATAAATGGTTCAGGCATATAATCTATTAGCGACCATGCCTGTAGCTGTGCTTCGATAATATTGAGCGAACTGGAAACGGGGTGACAATTACTGAAAATACGTTGATGGAATACAGTGTGTACGGTCACCCTGTTTCATTTTATTGATGTCTGTACATGCGACAATTGGGTCTCAAAGATTCTCTG
Source organism: Ptychodera flava (assembly GCA_001465055.1). Taxonomy (NCBI): domain Eukaryota; kingdom Metazoa; phylum Hemichordata; class Enteropneusta; family Ptychoderidae; genus Ptychodera; species Ptychodera flava. The sequence goes on along the minus strand of LD344103.1, from coordinate 5,550 downwards.
GAATTTTATCTGTGTGCATCATGGTGATGATCTAATGTTGACAAATCGTTATGCATCTAGGCACATACATAAATAGACTGTCTATGATTCATATAACAATAATGAAAAATTGATTCTGTAAATAATTAATTCTGTACGGTTCTTGATTCAGTCACTCAACAGGCCCCTAAACCAGGACAGTGTCCGAAGTTTGGAAATGCAACTAGAAAGTTCTGTGAAGACTTTTGCGCTTATGACGCTGACTGCAGTGGTGACGAAAAGTGTTGCGACAACGGCTGTAGCTTTATCTGTCACGAGCCCGTTTCGTTAAACGTGAATATTACGAAGCCAGGGCATTGTCCTCCGTCCAGCGGAGCAGGGGGTATCTGTGTACAAGAGTGCGACGGGGATGGAGAGTGCGAGCATTCCAAAAAATGCTGCAACAACGGCTGTGGGCATTCCTGCGTGGAGCCGGATTTTGTGCCCCCGGAAAAACCCGGAGTGTGTCCCTCGGGCGCCGACGGTGGCCTGTGCCAGGCGAACTGTACAGACGACTACTCGTGTCCCGACCGACAGAAATGCTGCAACAACGGATGCGCGAACGTGTGTCTCGATCCCATGCCGGTTGTCATGACGAGTCTGCCTCCAGTTTACGGTGACTGTCCGCCTACATTAAAGCATGTACCTTCTCAGTGTAACAACACTTGCTCTAAACCAGAAGACTGTTCACACGGAGAAGTTTGTTGCTATATGGAATGCGGATACGTGTGTGTGGATATCCATGCTTCAATACCAGGTAGGAATCACTGAAACTATCGGGAACTCTGGCTCCTTGTTTGTTGATTTATTTTGTCTGTTTGTTTGTTCATGCGTTGTTGTTTATTCGTTTCATATTATTATTTTCATATACAATAAAGAACCAATCAAGAGTTGCATTTGGGTTCATATGTTTGTCAACACAGAAATGTGTTTGTTTGTTTGTTTGTTTGTTATTTATTTATTTATTTATTGACAAGTATTGTTTATAAATGATACTTTAAAAAGTTTCTAATAAAACCCAACATATGAAATAAAGCATAGCCTTCCTTTGCCATGATAAGTAAGCACCCATGTATGTCCACCACTCTCTTTAAATATTCACTCCTAATTCGAAACACTCAATTTCATATGTGTCAAACAAACGCCGTTCTTTATTGACAAGCATGAACACAAAGAAAACTCTTTACTGTTCTTTATTGCATATGGAAATAAACATTTGTAACAAATCAAAGAAACAAACGAACAAGCAAAAACAAACAAATAAACGAACAGGGAGCCACAGTTACCTGTGCTGAAACCAGTGGTTGCTAGTTTTTTACGATCCATGGACATATAACTTATCTCTACGAAACATTATCACGACCGACATGAGGTTACCTACTCAACACAATGCTGTATCATGATCGGTTTATACTCGTATTCCGAGATCCAAAAGCTCACTTTGTGTAAAGTTTCATTTTTGAACTGATTATCAGACGAACAAAAAGTGCACGATATAGTAATACAAGGTCAATGATGAACATATCCTGTGTTAACAGACTTCAAGTTCACAAACATATTCTTGGGACTTTTAACAGTGACACCGGATACAGGGGAGAATTGCGACGAGGGATGGACCCAACATAACACGTCGTGCTACAAACTAGTGTCCGTGCCGGAAGACTTCCATCTAGCTGGCAGGGAATGCGAACTTCTACTCCAGGCTCATCTTGCTGACTTCCACGAGAAAGAGGAATATTTCTGGGCCTTAAAGTTTCTCGAAGAACAAAATGACTGTGAGTAAGATACGTGCAAAAAAAAGAGAAATCTGCAGAAAAACTATAGCTGAAAAAATCTTTAATGGAACCTTGTACAAACATTCGATATTGTAATATATTCGTTTTTACTCGACTGATCAGTACACTTATGTATGATACATCACGTATGTATATATTTATGATTACGCCTCTAAAATCAAATAATTACATGTTTCCATCCTTTGCACTCTCAAACTGTAATCTGTTCCCTTTTGTGTTCAAGAAAATCAAAACACGAACAGAAAACTCGATTTTCTCTGCAAACTTCAAATCGTTTCTCACAGGCTGTAGATCGACGAAGGGCACATCTGACGAACACTGGGCCATAATCACTACTTGCCTAAGGGGTCTTTTAACAATGAAGTAATCCATGTTAACCTCTAAGATAGTGATTAATTTTACTAAAGCTTGAGTAGTTTTCAGTCTTGTCCCAATGAAGTCATTTAAGATATGACAATAAGTCCCTGGTCATAATCACTACTATGTTGCTGAGTACGAATTCTACATATTCTGCATTGAAAGACACAAACGCCCAGCCTGAACACAGACAAACTTTTCCCCACCTCAAAAGAAAGATTGTCCCAGTTTGGCATTTCAACAACTATATTATATCACTGATTTGTTTCCAGTTAAAAAACAAAAGCCCGTCTGGATCGGTCTTCAAAACACCATGACAGAAGACAGCGAGTGGGTATGGAGTGACGGGGCCCTACTGACCTACGACCTGTGGTTGGATGGCCAACCGGACGAAATCAACGCTTGTGGGGCCAGCCAGGGTCTCTATGGCGACGCGGGCTTCCTGAACAGTCCTTGCAGGGAACCACAGCAGTTTCTCTGTGAATACAAACTCGGGGGTGAGTATGAATATACTTGACAACAAAAGATAGCAGACGAATTTTTGGCTTGGAGGGCTACATGCTATCTCACAAAAGTTGCACGAGAAAGATTGTTGCATCACTTTCTGATCTATATAGGCCTACTCCTCTTCAGAAATAATGACGATTTAATCAAAGGTGCCTTTGATATAGATACAATGGTGAATGAAGGAGATCGTGAATAAATTTGAATGAATATTATGGTGTAATTATAAAAGGGGAGAGAAAAATACCTGAACGTAAAAACGGTCTTCATTCTTCGACAGGTGATACGAGTAAACCAGTGAAGACAGGTGAGTGTCTGGAAAGAACATAAACTGCCGCATTTGAAACTACATTAAAAGTTACAGCTGAGCTTTAATTATCCAATATGTGTAGATTAAGCCTTTTCGGTGCATTGGGGTTAAAAACATGCTTACCACAACCATGTGCAGAGTTGTGGGTACCGATTTTTTTCTACTCACGAAAAGCTTGATATTTTCCAATTTCTGTGAGTAAGATATACCTTATCGGCTCGCTGATCATAGACTGTGTTACTTTCATGAAATCTTAGATTTTCTACCTATTGTCCCTGTAGAGAAACCAGACCAACCGGCTGCGCCAATTGAAGATTCCATGGAATACTTACACAAACTCGACAACGGTGAGGAGTTTTTGTCAATCTATTGGTGTTAAATATGTAGCTTAGAAAATACAAGTTCACTTTCATGGAAATTGACACAGAATAAACAAAAATCGAATAGATGAATAACAGCGCACAAAAGTCACTTTATCATAGCAAGCCGCGCGTATAGTATTGAAATTCCTTGACCTTTTGATCTTGTTATCAGAACCCTGTACATAGATCTAAAAGGATCACAATCGTACCACTATGTGGCGCGTGATCGTCATCAACTGAATGATAGTGTTAACGGTTGTTAATCTCCACTTTGGGCCAAACTATCAATACCAAATAAAGCCATCATTTATCTGTCGATGAATACATGTCTACCCAAATAAAAAGACCAACCCAATAGACAAAACCATGTCAAGTGTCTGTCAACACTAACTATATATATATGTATATATGTATATATATATATATATATATATATATATATATATATATATATATATATATATATATATATATATTTCATTTTCTCCATTAATCGACACGTTCTCTATATTTTGTAGCTATCATTGCGGTCATTGTCATTGCTGTTGTAGTCACGGTGTTCGGTATTGGTGGCGTAATCGTCTACTGCGTCAAGGCCAAGCGTTCGTTCGTCCACCAGAAGCTACGTAGGGATGACGAAATGACTATTATAGAAAGCATGGATATATAAATGTCTGATTTCAGCAGGTTCTGTGATTTACTCCTCATGCTGCATAGAATATATCAAGCCGCCGGGGTTATTTTTTCGCAATCACTGTCCCCAGAGGAATTCTTCACCAGAATTTTTCAAAGGAAAGCGGTGATTTTAACTCGGGGTCACATAAAAAAACACTGCACGGCCACAACTATACAATGCTACTGATGTGTCATGAGAAAACATGACTGAACGTCCGCTTTTGCCATATATGGAATTATGCAAATCGGCAGTGACTGAATGACTCTTTTGTTTCGCACTTCGGATGATTTCGGCAGTTGGTCGTTTTGAAAAGATGATATGATTAATGGGGAAGCCACGTTACAGTATAAATATGTCGAATTTAAAAGCCGACGTTCAACAGGTGGTTATCTTTGACCATCTGTTTGGAAACGTGGAAATTCCTTGAATTTTTTGCATTGCTGCCGACATTTAAAACGTCTTTCGAGATCTTTGCTTTCATTTGAACACATACTATATATGAACAAGTTTTCGGTCGGTACTTATCTGTTATTCTCGTCTTTGCTTCGACCATTCTGTACATGAACTTGTCTGTGAGTGAACTTGTAAAGGGCGCATGCGCACTCCCCAGACACATGGAGTTGAACATTATATGTATCCAGCTATGTAAGACGGACACCTGTTTTCAGTCCCTCGGTAAAACTCTATTATTTTAGCCAATTTATATACGTATTGATAAACTCATTTCAAATACCTTAAATTCACTTTTTAAAGCTATTTTATTTTCGAATCACAATGTATCTGGTTACGTGTTGATAAAATTTGTGATTTTTGTGTGCAAAGTGTAGGCCTATAGACGCGCTAAAATACGGTCGTTAGGCCTCAAGTTGTGGACGACTTTTTTATACGATTCATCGGCCCTACATCAACAGATGGGACGGCAGTACGAAAGCTTCGAGCTTCGATGAAACGTTAAGAAAGAAAGAACTTCAGACGTCGACAGTGACGCCAGATAGTCAAAATTGGCACTAAACGCTTCTCCATCATACGTATTTCATTTCAATATTGAGTGATAAACTGCTTAAAGAAAGCGAAAATAAAAATAAAAGGTCAAGCCTTGTACTGACAACGAAGTAGTGCAAATATGAATGTTAAACAAAATGTTTAATATTCATGGATACAACTTGTGTATTTTTCAATTTTGTCATTCAGTTTTTCATTTCAAGATTTGCAGTGACCGTAGTGATATTGTTGAACATTTCTTGAAATTTTATACAGCAATCTGATGTTATAGATTTAATATTAAATTGTGAGTTACTTAGACAAGTTAAAACTTGTGATTTAATTCTCAGATTGTTTTTCTTCCTTTATGCTGTTGACTTTCAGTATCTTGGCAATTTCAGTAACTTTTCAAAGTTAAAAAGTTATTGAAAACTTAATTGATTAAACAAGTACTGTCTTCGTTCAAATAGGAAATTCGAGTGAATGATTGGTATTCAATGAAATATATATGAGAGAGCCGGAGAGAGAGAGAGAGAGAGAGAGAGA
>LD344102.1:128909-155518 GCA_001465055.1 Ptychodera flava | reverse complement strand
CAAAGGTCGGCACTATTTTTAACCCGTCTAGCTATCTTCATCCCATGTGCCTCGAAAGACAAAACATGCGCTTGCAATAGCTTGAGTAATGAATGTCCAGTAACTGAGAATATGTAACTAATAAAAATACCGCCACCACAAAGCTTTGTATATCACTCATTTGATCCGACTTGGACCACAATGCCACCAGAAGCTGGTTGGGTCAGGAGCATAGCTGACCAACAACCCTGAAGATTACGCTCAGCGTCCATGGGCGTACAGAGAGTGGGTCGTCGGGCGTCGAGTGATTTATCAAAAATAACTAAAATTGACTGATTTTGACGACTGTTTTTTTGAGATTTCAGGAAATTTGTTAAATTCTAAGACACTTTACTTTGGATGTAATGTGTTTGTTTTCCCACGCGAACCATTATGTTTAGAATTATTTTTCATCAAAGAGTAAGATTAAAGCCGAATGAGGCAATTTTGTCAGGTAAGCACGTTTGTCAGATACTTGTGTAGCCTGATTTCGGTTCGCATTTGTCTTTGGGTAGGCAGCCTGAACGTTGAGGGCATACAACCGTTGGGTAGGGATTATCAGCTGTATGGAGTACAATATACTATGAGAGAGTCTGAAGTCTCCATGCTACTGAAATCCAATCGAAAGACTGAAATACACACAAATAAGTAACAAATGGTGGATATTTCGCAAATAAATAAATTCAGTAAGTGTAAAGAAATGCAAAGATGATGTATTCTACATTACTAAGAAAGAAACTAATTATGTCTTGCTATGTCAAACTGTGCTTTCTTTCTAAATCTTCAATCATTGTTATTATCAACCTGATTGAAGTCCGTCAAACATCAGGTGAAGTTGAAATATTTCCATCTAGGTATTTCTGGGCACGCGGGAGGGGGCGGCGACAGTGTTTGGTAGTAAAAGCTGGCCGGGGGTGGAGGTGGCGCGCGGGTATTTATTTCTCATTAGCAAAGCGGAAATGAAATACCAATCTGTTTCACTTCGAGTACTTAAAGCTTAATCAATAGAAAGGCCGACATTAATTCGGTCGTTTTCATGGCTTTGTCGATTGAAGGGCAAAATCACGTGGCAAAGTGAGGACAGTTGGAACCCATTGTAAGGGGAAATGGGCAATAGCAAGAAGGCGAACGGGGAGCTTTTCTGATTGAAGTGAGGAAGAAAAATACTGTATTTTTTTCGGCGGAAAATATTGTAATTGGACGATTGACCTAGATTCAGTAGCTGAGCTGTAGCTCTGGTATAATTGGATATTCAGTCTACGTGCGAGTCAAAGATCACAGATAATAAAATTCGTTCTAATAGCTCTGAGTTAACCTTTGGTCACCGAAACAACCTACTCAATCCAACCAAAGATACCAGAGAAACGAGCTTCAACTTTGCAATGTGCATTATCTTATACAATTGACGCTTTATGTTTCGCGCAACCCTCTGTCGCGCTCGTAGTTAGGGGAATTACGAGTTGAGGTACCAGTCTGGATCGTAATGCTTTCAATAACTGAAGCTGACCCACCAAGATGTAGATTGTAACACAACCGTATAATTTATTACAAGATGGCGACCGTATCATTCACCGTCAGAGGTCAGATTTGTAATTATCTCTCGTCTAAATTCTCTACAAAGTTAAATACGTTTCTAGACTAACATAATTACGGTGGTTAAGACGTGATAATTTTCCTGCCAGTCTTTTATTGTTTCTCAAGACTAAATACATGTAAGATCACACCATGGAATATCTCGTTCTCGATTGTTCTCCTTCAACGTATACAAATAATTAATTAAAAGTATCACACTATCTCCAGTCAGGTTCTCGTACGATCTGTACGATCTTGAATCACAACCTTCATACGCCTTGGCCAAGTGAGGGACGCTTCGAGATAAGTCTCTATAGGGGAGGGCGTTACACATCCACTGTGCCTCAGCAAACTGGGGCAACACAAACGAAACTTCACATAAATATAATTACAAATCTTTGATATGAGACAAAACTAGAAAGCGTTCTTTTCACTCTTGTATTTTGAAATGTGTAGGCAAGAAGACTGCCAGTTTTAAGAATTTAAAGCAAGGCAAACGGAGGTCAATTTATCAAAGTTCATATCGTAAACGCCCGTACTGACTGGTATAATCAGTGTTTTTGCATGCAAGGACATGTTTTGAATCCGATGTGTGATTATTTGTGCAGGTGTCTGGCGTTCTTCCAAGTTGATCTTATATTGTGCTCCTTCACACGTAATCGTGTTCGGCGTAAAACCTCTAAGATTTTTTTCTTGTTGACGTGACTGCTTATTGCGGATTTATTTACTAAGGCCAACACGCTATGTGAGATCATGCATGAAAATATTGAAATCTACCTTCCCTGCAGGAGTGCAAGATTCTTCACTTTCGACATTACTCCACATCATACCAGCATAGAGGCAGTGACATATCATGTGAGTCAATTCTATGAATTTCTTCGAATTGAAGTTGTAGCACACAACGTGGTAGGGTTGGCAGTTTTGAGGCAATTAAAGCTATATTGTCTCAGCTAAATTTATTAATTACGTCACACATACATGTATACCCTTGTACGCTCTAAGGTTGTGTTTGGCATAACACGAACATGCCAAGTGCTTATTTCTTGAAACTTTGTGTTCTTCGTAAATGGCCCCATAAAATGGGTGAACAATGCCTATCCACAGGTTGTTTTGGTCAAATGTACGCCTACATTCATATTGGCAAACTGCTGCAGTAATATAAGATTCCCTGGAAACCCTGACACTCATGTACAATGGGCGGTCATTAGACTTCTTTGTAGCAATCTGTCTCATGCCTATTTTTGGACCATTGTTGAGGCGAAACGAGATGTGGACTGCATATGACTTCGCATATTCTGAATGCCGGGGTTGTTGAAGTTTTATCTGGTTTCGATCCATTGTGTAGTAGCTTACGCCGTGCGTTTTACATGTCAACAATTCAAGACCTCACATTACCATACACACACTTCTTATTTTTAATCCAAAGTTTGGAATGCTTTTGGTCGAATGATTCATATTACGGTCCACTTTACCTTTGAACCATTCTCGTGACCTATGGCTTTATTTCAACTCAACGATCCAACGCACATCTAGTATATGTGGTAACGTCTCAAGCTTACTGCAAAGAGCCTGTTCATTCTACAACGATTCCACCAAAGGCTTAACACACTTGCTGTCATACACCTTGACACAAGTTGTTGATATTGTGTTGGACTCTGAAGATTAGTTTAGAAACGCCATATTGGCGGTTAAAACAACCAAACTAAAATAGACACGCAGGAATACAATTGGGCTCAACATTGTAAGAGACTGACATTTGCTTCCACGAGACATGGCTAAGTTTTGATAAGTTCGTATTCAAGTGACGTGTTCTTACTGCAGAATGCAACAAATCAGAACAGCGCGTATTCAATCCATTATCTTTTTTAGCTCGACATTGTCCTGACATAACCACTTTCTGCTGCGATGTTAGTGCCATAGGAAATGCCTGTTGGTAAGCAAGTCCTTCAAAGACTTTACGAACTCATCAGAGATCACCCGTTATCGGGAAATTAAATCATTATTTCGGTGACATTGATTAGTAGGGTGAAACTGATTACTTTAAAGGACTTGTTAAATCCTTAGCATATATAAGACTAGCGACAGCTGTTCCATGCATTCTTATAAACATTACTTTTTTCGTTTGTTTTAATCAAACACGGAGAGCAGTACCGACCGGGCAATGTACAGTCATTGGCTTAGGACAATCCCTAGTATTAAACATTCCAGGAGTACCGAACTCGTACCAACTGCACTTGTTAATAACATAGTATAACATAACATGAGCCTTGCGCAGGGTATTCGCAATGCGAATGTTATTTAGTTATTTAAAAACAAGCAAGACTTGATTGAGAATCCACCTCGGGAACATATATTGGGACTCTCAAACATTTCAAATTCTTTTCTGATCTACTACTTATAGGGGCTCTTAGTGCAAATAAAGTCTTCACCGTCTTAGTTTTTCGGAAATCGAAAATGTCATTTTTCTCTACAGAGTTAACACAGGGATGGCGGCCATTTTAAATTTGAAATATCGGTAAATCGTACTTTGTTTTTCTAGTAAAACAATTTGAACGTTGACTCCCGATTTTTATTCTTGATTTAAAAATAGAATGGCTAAAAAATTCCTTTAGGAAAGTTTGAATAAAAGTTTGAGGATTTTTTCTTTCGAGGCGCATATTACCCTAATTAATCACGACCGGCCATTGGTCCAAGTAACAATGTGGAAAGCTTTAATGTGCTTTTAATGTGCTTTAATAAACAGTGCACAGTGCACGCGATGATCACGCAATGTAGGTAACTTGAGTATTTAGCAACAAAACCAGGCCGCCTAAATTTGTTAAAGATACCGGTGTCTTTTTTAACAACATGTCCACGACGACTCATCTAAGAACCCACAAACAATCACAAAACCCTTTCCTTATCAATGTTTTAACGGTTGCGGATATGTGCTATCGGGATAAATTGTGGTCACCAATGGGACAGAGTCACTCTGCTTGGGCATATTTTCGTCGCTTTAGATAATTTTACCAGTCAGTGTATTGGCCAGAACCGTGAGAAAAAATGACCGACAAAACATACCTTCAATTTCTCTTGTTGTCATGAGAGGTCATGAGCAACCGTTTATTATTTTCGGTACCAAACAAAGAACATGCTAAAGAGTAAAGAATTTCATAACCTTAGCGTGCGATACAGTTTGGCTGTGATGCTCACCTCTAGTCTGGCAGAGACCCTGCGATTCGCGTTCTTCCCAGTGTCAGTCAGTTGGAACACGCGCGCGCCCTTCAGAGACGCGACGCGAATCCCAGGGTCTGGACGTTCTTGCAAGCGACCGGTCGGATTTCTGCCTGATCCGGGTACTTTATGGAACTCCACGCATCCGTTAATCAAAAACAAATGGCAAGTACCATAGCCAAATAAAATTAAAAATGAAAAATAAAAACATACCGCGTATAAAGGTCTACCAGCTACTAGTATATATTCTCTCCGCCCCGTTAGACAGGTGTTTCTTTTGACGTCACTACCCTTATGAATATTCATATACGTGCAAAAACCGACAGTCGCTGTGTCTGGCAGCGCGTGCTCACAGCTGCACAGCGTAGCCTTCGAATGCAGGCCCAACTTTTGCGCGCACAAAACAAGGCACAGCGACTGTGGAGAGTATAGCTCACCTCATGCATGGTCAACATTATTTGCATTCTATACCCGAGACCCTTCAGGGTCTTGTTTAAATTTATGCTTTTACAACATATCTTACCCCGGTAAATGTTTGGTGAACGAACAAAAAATGAATTTTAATCAGAAGACAACTGAACAGCTACTACATTTACTGTATCAGCTTTGTGATTTAAAACGTTACCTGTCAATACTTACGAGATAATGCCATTCAATTCAATACTTTGTTAATCGATTCCGAAAACTGCGTAATTAAATGGCGACTGATATTATAGACAGTATAAATACAAGTAGTATAAAAACATAAAATATAGATAAATAGCACAGATAACTTACTCATCATTTCAGATGCTTAGTTCGTTTGAAATGTGGTAAACGTGCTTCGGTAAATCTGAAATTTGAAAACTTGAAGACCTTCTGGGAAGGAGGAAAACGAACTCTTAAAATAAACGCATCTGACTTATTTTTGTTCATCATAAATATTGAAAAATTTCTTTGCCGTACAGCAATAAAGTGATCGCAAATTTGATCCATGTCCGTTTTACACAGTATTTCAAATAAACTTTGAAAAAGTTTGTTAATTTTAACGGTGTATGGAAAAATACAGCACCATAAGATCCCGCGGATCTGACTTATTCATAAATTCAAAATATTTACAGTCTAAGAGAGATTACGGGTAAGAGAACTGTAAGGGAGTCTTGCTTAAGGTAAATACGAGGTAAATAATATTGTTGTAAACTTGTACCACATCGATGACTGGATTCATCGAATTTTAAGCGGTGACCGGCGTAGGTTTTTACAACTGACCTGTCTCGACGATGATCCAGTAAAGCAGTGACCACTACAGAAAAGAAATTAGGAAAGTTGTTTATAAAGTGGGAGTTCGACTCGTAATGTTGTCATTTATTTATTTTAATTCATGGCAGAGAAATGAACACACTCACAGTGTCAACTCACTCACCAACACGTTTTGCAGGCTTCTCATGCTTATACACAGGAAACACATCAAACTATTCGATAAACAGACACCGGGGCCTTACTTATGTCTAGCCACCAAGATGTGCAATCTCCAAGTACACGAAAAAAGTATCCTTTTTTTCGTGGACCGAACTACACAACCTTCAGAATTACAGGACACATAAAGTGCAAGTCAACGAATGCAATGTACGGAATTTACTGCAAACAGTGCGAGCATATTCAGTACTTAGGTGAAACGCGTGATACAATACACACTTGTTTGCAAAAAAACGATGTAAAAGTCAATGCTAAACAATTCAACTAATCATTCCGTAGCAATGCTATCAACTGAAAACAATAAAAAGAGAGAGCTTTCAAAACATGACAGTACACGAATCCCATGAAATGGGCGGGACTTACTGGACAGCCCAGTTACGTAATGTTCTCAGTTTTACTAATTATAACTCAAAAAGCTACATGTCATACATACACAAACACACACATATGCACATACATACATACATACATACATACATACATACATACATACATACATACATACATACATACATACATACACACATACATACATACATACATACATACATACATACACTGTACATACTAGTCTGGCAGAGACCCTGCGATTCGCGTTCTTCCCTGTTGGAACACGCGCGCGCCCTTCAGAGACGCGACGCGAATCCCAGGGTCTGGACGTTCTTGCAAGCGACCGGTCGGATTTCTGCCTGATCCGGGTACTTTATAGAACTCCACACATCCGTTAATCAAAACAAAAATGACAAGTAGCATAGCCAAATAAAACGAAAAATGCTAAATAAAAACATACCACGTATATAAGTCTACCAGCTACTAGTATATATTCTCTCCGCCCAGTTAGATAGGTGTTTCTTTTGACATCACTACTCTTATGAATATTCATATACTTGCAAGAACGGACAGTCGCTGTGTCTGGCAGCGCGTGCTCACAGCTGCACAGCCTTCGAATGCAGGCCCATCGCGGCGCGCACAAAACTAGGCACAGCGACTGTGGAGAGTCTATGTACATACATACATACATAAATACATACGTACGTACGTACGTACGTACGTACATACATACATACATACATACATACATACATACATACACTGTACATACATACATACATACATACATACGTACGTACATACGTACGTACGTACGTACGTACGTACATACATAGTTACATACATACATACATACATACATACATACATACATACATACATACATACATACATACATACATACATACATACATACATACATACATACATACATACATACAGATCAATGTCAATCACTATCGCATAAAACATTAACCAAAGACACGACAATCGTCACCGCGAACTGAACAGCACAATTTTTGTTACAGAGAGGAAACTAATAATCGTACATGCTCGATTAGAAGAAGAAAAGCTGGAAATATATGCTTGTACGTGTTATTTTTGGAATTTTACGGTGAAGCACTGTGTCTTATAAAATTTAGTTCAAGATTTAAAATGACGTACTGTAATTAAATCGAAGCAAAATGTAATAACTGGTTATCTCCTTACCTGATATGCCCATGTTTTCAAATCTTTATTTGAAAATTACAATAGGCCTAATGCGAAATGTGTGGAAATCGCCGCTATTATTGGGAAAGGTGAGGGTTGTGTGCCAGCTGACCGCACTGCAAAACACCTAGTTATTAGTCATTTGATTGTCACGGTTCCTTGGACAACATAGATTATAACAAGCTTCTAAATTTGCCTGGTGTTTATCCGTCGCATTGTCAGTCAGTTTCAGACTAATATCATTAGCCTTTCATAAGTGTAACGTGTGTCCATGTCGTGTCGTTTCTGTTGAACACTCGTTACTACGTCTGTATTTTACGTTGTATCGCAGTCTACTTGTCAATGTCTTTCTTTACAGGTCTCTCTCCCTGACTCTGTCCCTTTCTCTCTGTCTCTCTTGGGAACTATAAATAGCAACTGAACTCTGATGTCATTCGCTTGCATTATAAAAAAAGTAAAACAAACAGTAAATACTTTCTAAATTACCTTCTGTTGCGAAGTTCGTATGTCTTGTTTTCATTATATATCCATGGCCGTATGTCGTCGTTTCGTCATCATTAACTTGATCTGAAAAGCAAAAAATTGGGCAGCCCGCCAAAAAGTATCAGTTATTATGGTATCGAGATTTATTTGAATTAATCGACAAATATAACCATTGACTATTAAATATGAAACGACTAAATACCTTCAAACGTAACGTTGACTTGTGCCTTTAAAACGTTGTTACTTCTCGTAGTTACTGAACAAAGATATTGACCAGTATCATCTGAGTTCAGATCCCATATGTCTAATTCCGATACCATTGACGTCGTAGAGGATATTCTGTATTTGTCACCATTCTAGATGAAAATATATATTATATTTAGACAGAATGCCCGTAGTCATAAATGATATCAATCTCGGATCCTATTAAACAGGCTTTAATAAATCAAAGTATATCGCAATGTTCCAGTTACATTGAAACTGCGAAATAAGCATCACTAAATGATACAGAGGTGTAGTGACAGTTTGGCGACGAACAACCATTTCTAGTGTATCCAAACGACTGGAAAGTCATGTATCAGTTTTGGAACGGTGCTATTGCCCCTTTTGGTGATGAATAAACGCCAGTTGGCAGAAGCAGATTTTGTTAGTCCCCACGGACACCGTCCGGGGGGACTTATAGGTTTGGTCATGTCCGTGCGTGTGTGCGTCCGTCCGTCCGTCCGTTCACGCAGATATCTCAGACATGCCCTGGTCAATTTCTTTCAAACTTTGCACAAAGATAGTACCCTACCTCATACAGATGCACGTCGATTTGTTTCACAATGCAATTAAATTTGGCCGTGTTAGAGGACTTTTTAGTTTACACCTCCATAGACTCCCATGTATAAGTCAGCTCTCCATAGAATCCCATGTATAAGGCCAAGTACAATAACAATTTAGTTTCTCATCGTATTCATATTGCAAAAAGGATGCAGTGACAGAGTTTTTAGTCTCCAAGGATGAAGTCCTGGGGGCTTATAGATTGGGTCATGTCCCTCCGTTCACACAGATGTCTCAGATATTTTGACAAAATGTCACGTGACCTCGGTGACCGTTGACCATAAATATACATATTTGTCCACACCTCAGTTACCACAAGTGCTACATCCTTCATATATGGTATGATGGGATACCTTATGACGCCACATACTGTACCTCATTAATTATGCACATATCTAATTCTGAGCAAGCTAATAGAGCTGGATTTCTGATTTTTGGTATACAGGGACAACAATAGGATAGCAATTTTTGACCAAATGTCATGTGACCTTAATGACCTTCTACTTAAATATACGTTTGTATTGTACCTCATTAATTATGTGCATATCTAATTTTGAGCGAGCCAATAGAGCTAGAGGTCTGATTTTTGGTATATAGGGATAACTTAGCAATACAATATTTTTGACCTCGGTGACCTTTCACCTCAAATATACACATTTGTCCATATTCAGTAACCACAAGTGGTACACCCTTCATATTTGGTATGATGGAAGACCTTATGACCCCACATACTGTACCTCATTAATTATGCACATATCTAATTCTGAGCAAGCTAATAGAGCTGGATTTCTGATTTTTGGTATACAGGGACAACAATAGGATAGCAATTTTTTGACCAAATGTCATGTGACCTTGATGACCTTTTACCTAAAATATACGTTTATGTCAATAAATAAGTAACCACAAGTGCTATGTCCCTTCTATTTAGTAGGATGGGAGACCTTATGACAACACACGATTTGCTTCATTAATTATGCACATATCTAATTCTTGGCAACCGAATAGAGCTAGAGGTCTAATTTTTGGCATATAGAGATAAATTAGCAATACAATTTTTTTGTTCAAAATGTCATGTGGCCTCGATGACCTTTGACCTTGATTATACATATATATATGCATAACTCAGTAACCAAAAGTTCTATACCCTCCAATTTTGATAGGATATTAGACCTTAAGATGTCACATCTTTACCTCATTTATTATGCGCATATGTATTTCTTGGCTGGCCAATACAGCTAGAGGTCTGATCTTTTTTCCCGATTTAGAACCATAACTTAGACATGCCTCATGTGTTTCAAATTGGGAACAACGACATAGACCTATGTGCCCATGGATCACAACATATACACTCCAGTGATACTTCTTAATTACCACATTTCCCTGCCACATCAAGACTAATACTCCTATAACAAGTGGGGACTATGTCATTGTCAATGACTTGTTACATGTAAACTAGTCAATGGGGATCATAAGCATATTGTTGTTACAGTAAGTGGTCTGCTTTGAACTGCCATGTACAGCTGGTAAGATTGTGAATAAATAGAACCAACACTCAGTTCAAGCCAGTTATGTTTATCCCTCGTATATTTTGAAAGGAGTTTTGTACGATTGATTACATAGTTTTCAGCAGTAGTAAGAAAACACGTAATATGACATTAAACTGGTCCAAAAATAAGCATCATAGTAGTTTTGCCTGCAGATATGTAAATTCAGAATGACAATGCCATCCTGGTAAGGTAAGGTAATCTAATGGTAGATAGGCTGTTTATGAGTTATAATATGAAATACCTTATTTAAGTTTTCACACTTTCTGATAGGTCATCCAGGAATACAAATTATTACACTATCAGAGAAGGTCATGTATTCGTTAAGCTTTTCAGTGACGTCGTCTTTCTTTCACTGAAAGGTGAACCTGTGTTGAAATGTATTGACCTAGTCTTATGTGTTCAATTTCCACCGCCCCAAGTGCAGTGCATTGTCCCTTATATTTACGAAGACGTTACCTCCAACACCTTGATCTTGAATACCCATTCTGCAGACCGTATAGGCGCTGTAATACTACAGACGAGTCGGGCAGTCTGACCATGGTAGCTGACTCCCCCTTCGATGCGATCTTGAGTGTGTATGTAAGAGAGAGTACAATAATGCCTTTTGAATCATTATGATCCCTAGCTATTATGGCTTCTTTCCCAAAAATAATGTACTTCGTATCATCGATTGCTAAAGTGTGTGTCTGTATCTTTGTCTATCTCTCTATGAATCTGTCCGTCTAATTGTTCGTTATGCTGTTAATCTATAACAAACCTATACATATAAAAATACTTAGCTACAAATCCATGTCTTTCTATCAATACTTAATTATTTTGCAACTTGCGCAAAGTGACATTCACATAGAAGGAACAACAAAAAATAATATCAATAAATTCCACTAGTATAACAAGAACGCAAATACAAACCTACTGGTGGCAAGTAGACGGGCTTTGTTTTTGTGATGCCACATTCTGATTGTACTTCACAGGAATATTGGCCACCAGAGCTGATTGACGTACGTAATACTGACAGCACAGATGTTCGCTCATTTGTTTCAAGTTTATAATGTGTACAATTCTAATTTGAGCAATAAAAAACAAAATCTAAAATTAAATGTTAACATATATACACATATACAAAGGTTTATAATCAAATTAGATATATAATCAAGTATATATATTTAAACTCATATGAGATATATGTTTGTTTAGAAACTTGCCTTAATAGGGTTACCTTCGAATTTCCATATAATATCTTTAGCTGCACCCGTAGTTTCACATTCGATACTTGCATGCGATAAGGTGTTGTTTAATATTTTTACATGTAAAGCCATACTTTCTGTAATACAGTCAGAGATAAGCATAAATATTAGTATGCACAAAATTAAAGGAAAAGACACAGTACATGCTGAAAAGTGCTTTTATTTATCAAATAACACCATCAGGCTCCAACATACTGGACCTGAGCCAGGGATTTTGGGACTTTTAAGGGAAACACCAGATGGATATGAGACCAGATATTTCGTTGGTCAACATGAAGCTCACAAACTTGCTTAGTTTACTTTCATCTATGAAGTATATTGAAATAAAATTTCTTAGATGTATATGTTTAGTATTTCAATTTTTAATAAAAATCCGATTCAACAACTAATAGTCAGTTACATTCGAACGTATCTTCGAGATTCCATGGAAATATAACTTCGAAACATTCTAATAGTCAATGATGACAGATCGAAAAGGTTAAACGTTACAACTACCCATCGCAATGATGGCGCGACCGATAATGCATACATCGAATAAGTTAAGGACAATATGTCTGATGTATTTATGATGGCTACAGTGTGTGAAGCCACATACCAACAATTTTGAGGTGACGTATATCTCTCTCTCTCTCTCTCTCTCTCTCTCTCTCTCTCTCTCTCTCTCTCTCTCTGTCTCTCTCTGTGTGTGTCTCTCTCTCGTATCTTAGATCTATTTGTGTGTCTCACGCATACATAAAATCCATACATACTAGTGTAAATGCACGTCTTTTGGAACTGATCATACTGTCTGTCTAAATAAATTACCTTTGATATGAATTTTAGCAATAATTTTCTGCACTTTGCGAAACCCCTCAGATGCTTTGAAGTTGTAGTGTCCTTCCATCCCGCAAGTAATATTTTCTATGATTGTGAAAGCGTATGGCTCCGAGTACGTCGGAATAACGTTTTGTCGATAAGACTGGCAGTGTTGCATCCGGCCATCTTGCAGTTGATAATTGTACACATCGTTGTGGTTATGAGTTAAAGCAACATCCGTAAACGAACCAGTCATAGGCATGTAAAATGTTATCAAAAATGTTTGGCCTTTTCTTGAAAATACCTCTACATGCTTCTCATCGTCTGTAAAGGAAAAGTAACCATTATGTCTTTTGATTTCAAAAACACAAAAACTACTTTTATGCTTAATTATGATAACGTGTTTAAAATTTATCCACTAACCTTAGTTTAATTAAATTTTTATTCTCAAAAGAAATTTTTTATTATCACTTTCATCAGTTTCCGTACAATGGATACGTCCTTGTCTACTGAAACACAGTTTCCAACATTTGGGATATTTGTGACAACATTTTCAAATGAAATCAGAGTCTTTTCAATTACGTTAAAACTATTTTCAATTTGGAAAAGCGTATATTTTCAATTTGTTAATTTGATAACAAAGAAGACAAAAAATGAAGCAGCTTTGATGGGGCCCAAACAATTGACAACCGGAGCGCAAAGTAGTAAAATGAGGTGCTTGCTGCATAACTATTGGTGGCATAACGTTTTGTTTGCAAAGGAGTTGTAAATGTTGAAATATATAACAGCGGGTTAAAGGTCACTAAAGGTAATCCGAAAGGTTTAGAATAACATCAGGCTCTATACTGGTCCGTGTTAAAGAAGAAATGGCCATCTCTCCCCATTAGTTATCCTTATAGCGGGAGATGATATAACGAGGAAAATTTCAGCTCGAATAGCAACGAACTCTTGAGAAGATTTTTTGTAAAACAAATTGTTATTTTCCAAAAACTCAAATCTGGCTACCAAAGTCAAAAGACTGCTCGAAATTTTATGGACCAGAATTTGGTGGAACCTGTAAGGCAATTACTTAATTTCGAGATGCCTGGCCCCGCTGCTTAAGAAAAAGCCATTTTAGGATTTTCGGAAAATCCCAATATGGCGACAAGGTTATATGACCAGCCAAAATGTCAACATGACTTCTCAGACGCTCTGAGCCGAATGGCAAGTTTAAGAGGCTAACATCATGCAGCGGTTTTTAACGACCAAAAAAATTATAGAGGAAGAAGTAGAAGAAGACGAAGAAGGCGACGCACCAGTAAAACCAAAAGGGCCCACGCTAATGAGGTTTCGGGCCCATGATCAATCACCGTCGTACGGCCTGTAATCTTATTACTGACTTGTATATTTGTACGATCGTACAATCGAAAAATATCGGCTATATGGGCATAAAAAGTGGCTCCCCTTTGCTCGAAACTCTACTGTCACTGTTCGTGCCCCTATTTAATCTAATTAGTACCGCAATTACTCTCTTTCAGAATTTAACAAGAGATTCTACAGCCTGAATTTGCGTCTATATGAGTTTTAGCATATCTACTCTCTTTAATGATAAACTTGATTTGAAACAATTTTCTAAATGTTGTGAAATGTTATCAAGTTAATTAATTGTTTCTTGATAAATCAAGTGATAACACTGATTAAACTAAATATACATGAATAATCAAAATACCACACGCTCCAAAACTGATATCACAACACCATGAAAATTGTTTTCTGTTGAGCATGAGTGAGATGCGTGATATCAGTTCTACAGTTTGAACGAAGTTAATCTTTTACCAAAGACAGGTCATATACATTTTATTGAAACCAGGATATTGCTGTCTTTGTCTATTGTAGATTCAAAGTACAAGGATTGAGTGACACACCATACCAAACAAGCTACTAAATTCTGAAATTGTCCAGTGGGCCTTCACACGTTCTAAAAGCGTGGTCTTACAATGATCTCCTCACACTTGATGAATGGTAAAACACTCATTGGTTAGCGGTGGCCGATCGGCCTATTTCTACATTATTGTGAAGGCGGCGTTTAAATAGTTGATACATAATGTGATATATCGATTGCACGTTCTTTTTTTCAACTGCAAGACAGCATAACGTTCCCCGTACCGAAGATGCGGCGAGACATTGTAGAAAAATGAACATTCGTATATTACTCCTACTAATAGCGTACTTTGGAGGTGAGGAACAGTGTAATGAATATTTTAAATCTTTGACTTTCCGATTCTTATATTTTGGCTTTGATTGAAAACAGCGCACAAAATACCATAAGCGATGCATTACCACTAAAAGTACCACATAAGTGACATTTTGACAAGGGACACCGTGCATGAAATTACGTAGTTCCATTGTATATTGCAATTCAACGAGTAACTTTTATTGATATAACGTAGTAACAAGATAATACTTATCAAGTTGTCATTTTAATTTACAAATTCCTGAAAAAAAGCCCTATTATGAACGTTACCAATTATATTTAAAGCAAAACTTACCACATTCTTAAAAGTATGATTCCTTTATAATACCATAAAGCAATACCGGTATAATGCCATGTTTAAATGTGTTCAAGTTCATATTTCGCCAAGAAAATGTAATCTGATCACACATATTATATTGACATTTTATGTGTGACTATATTAAAAAAATTGAAGTTTAATACCCGTGTCGGAATGTGAGAGCCGACTCGTTCTGAAATGAACTTCTGGAGTCTAATCTGAAAAGTAAATAAGGCGCAGTGTCCATCCGCTAACATCTACGTTATATTACATTAAACTGACTCAATAATTATTTTCATTCAAGGTAGTACATTACCAGGTCCATAGGACATTTGTGATTAATTTTACAAATTTAAGTAGGACCATCCTGAACCACTGATAGTTAGTGGTGGTACCATGTGTCCGGAATGGGTAAGCGCACCCTGCTAGCATGTTACACCCGTCACGATTGGCCCTAAAATTGTCTAAATATTGTATGAAGTGATACAGGATATGAATCACTGTAATAAGTCAAAGCCGGAAATGCTGTCGCTAATCATTTGAGTGACCGAGGTGTCATATTTGGGCACAATGTCTTCATATCGACCGTAGAACGTTTTGAAAGTCCTCACCAGTCTTTTAGATGTGTATCCCTGTCTCACTAGTTTTAATGCCATGAGCTGTGTCTCATAAATGTATCTCAAACAAAGATGCCTGACTGTCATTTTTTGCAGTCCGGTTGTCGAAAGTATCTACCTTCCCTTGCTAAAGCTTACTAGAACATCAGAGATCATTCTTAACCTTCTGACAGGGCCATTTGCAAGGTCTTAGAATAACCTCAAACAAACATATTTCACTTTTCTACGCTTTACGTTAATGTTCCAGAGGTTCCAATGTTGAAACGTCAGTCTGTTTATATCTGATTCTTTTCAAATTGACATAACACTATTTGAACTAATTTGGGATAATTTGATGGTGAAGTAATGTCTATTTAACGTACAAATGTAATCCCGTATGCTTTTCTTTTTACATTACACACTTGTTTCTATTATCCCAAATAAGTTCCAGTCGTGTTACATGTAAACCTTTGAGAGGATTTGTTTATGTCTGTGTCTGGAATATGTGTCACTTTGCTCACCTTGTAAGTTATAGGTAGTGACCAAATTATCGCCCAACCATCCTCTCGTTTCCGACCACCACGTATATTTATACGTCTCCTTCCTAGATATACCATCAGTAATTAGGACCAAGCTACCATTTCTAGTCGTCAGGGTCGTATTAACAACCTTGATTTCTTGAGGAACAGGTCGAGTGCAATCGATGAGCATGCTATGTTCATCTAAGTCAGGTAAAACCAAAATCATCGTCAGAAAAATGTCCTTTTGAATCATTTAACATTCCATTCATGATATTTTGATTCGATGACACAAGGTAGTACGAGCTTGGAAAATGAAAGACTTTAACCATTACTAAAACTTTCATCAAGGAATCCCACAGCCATTCTCTTTCAAAATCGAGAATAAAAATTGAAGTTTGCCGTGCAGAGTTTGGTTATAGGAAAACAAATTACCAAAGATTTACTTATATTTTAAATTCAAAATGGCCGTAATTTCTGAGATAACTCCATTATGCTGGGGGAGAATAAAATTTTCGGTTTTAGAAAAAATAAGAGTGTGAGACTTTTTCTTGTTAGAAGAGTTTCACAACGAATGCCCACAAGTGGTAGATCAGAAAAGAATTGTAAAAGTTTGAGAGTCCGAAAATCTGTCCCCGAGGTGTATTTTATCAAAGAAACTTTTCAGAGTACATGTATTCCGGTCGCAAAACGAAACGTTGTTTTCTTCGTTTGTCGGCGTGACGCTTGAATCGGTAGCATCACATATTTAAGCGCGATAATCATTTACAGATTTTGCTTCATATATCAACTTCGATATATATTCAAATCAACAAATTACAGAAGTAGGTTACAAAGTAGTGCAGAAAAGATTTCTTAGTCACAAAAAAAATTCATCAGACTTGTCGGTTACCTTTGTCGACTGTTCTGTTTATGCAAATTCTTTCATCGTCCGAAACTCGTAATGTGCTATTGAGTATCAACGGCGTGCCTTCTGGTATCAAAATATTTTGATTCATCATAACTGTCGGCGTGTCTCCTGTATTCTGAAATTCTAAAGCCAAATTTAAAATTATTGAAAAAGAACATCGATTTTTTACACTTTAACAGAGATCTGTCTCAGATAGTAAATAATAAGTGAACTTACGCAATTGGCTTTTATAAAATCACAATAGAGCGTCGATATAGGATCCCGATGATTATAAAAAGTAAGGTAAAGTATTTCAATAACAGCGCAGAATAAGTAAGCGAAAACCAGAAATGCCCTTTAAATGCGATGTTTAATTGTACACACGTTGAAAGAAAAATATTGACATTAAATCAATCAAGTCAGATTTCATATCTCTGTAAATTACCTGTTGCTTTCAATTATGATATTATTGAAAGACTCTGAAGGCATGATCTACGTACAACAGTTCTCAACAGTGCCGAAATAGTTGCATGAAAACTCCCAGACAGTCGACGTGGTTAAAAAAAGATATATACAATTCGTGACAAAAGCGGAAATATGTCTAAAATTGTAACATACCTGGACAGGGATTCAGAGCATTACTCTTTGAAAAATGTACCAAATAACATGCCATGACCAAACAAACGTTTCTTGCTGCTGTGTACATCCTTGAAACAAAGGAAAAGCAGACATGTTTGAAATTACAGTCCTCATGTATGAATATTCAACTCTGTCTCTTTCAGTCACATCTACTTTTAATCAAAGTATTTATACTCAAGAAGGGGATACTTCATTACTGCAATGTCCAATTGAAAGACTTCGGCGGGAAATATATTCTGTTCGCTGGACTCATTATTCGTACGATGACCAATTCATCTCTCAACTGCATGAAGACGGATCACAAACATCCCCTTATGGAAGGTTTTATATCAATAAGAGCTCGCCAATGACGCTAGTAATCGAAGGCATAGAATGGTTTGACAAAGGTACATATCGTTGCCAAGTGGTGTACTTCGGTGAATCTATGCCAACGGTTGGGTATGTGAACGTCACAGTCTATGGTAGGTGTACATGTTTCAATTAAAGAAGGCATTAAAAATCTGATTTTGAAATAAGAAAATAACAAAAATAAATAACACAGTTAAAGTGCCCTGATAATATAATTTGTTCATTTCTGTTAAGTAATGAATAGTTTGCGATGCTGTTTACATCTTAAGTGCGTTTTAAATCAAAGCTTCCCCGTTCTCTATGAAACAGCCCCATTTGCATTGAACTTGACCGTATCAGGTGATGTTGGCGAATACGGCTGGAACGAATCTCAACTACAGATGAACCGAACAGTCGAAACCATATTTCAAGTTGGTTGTGTGGCATATATGACAAGACCGTCAGTGCATTTACAGTGGACGATTAATGGAACGAATGTGAATAAAAAATACATTTCTGAAAGGAAAACATTTACAGAAACGCATGGAAATCGTTACTTCACAGTCATGGCAAATATTACCATAAATAAAACACGAGAAGAACATTCGGGAAAATACGAGTGTAGTGCATATTACGGGGACTTTCCGGTTGATGGAAAACGTCAGACTCTTCAACTAAGTGTACGTTCTTTTCCAGGTAAGGAAAACGACCTCTCTCCTTCAACAGTAACGTTGTATTTCTTGTCAATAGCGACGTCTTCATTTTGTTTATGTTTAGCAATGGTTTTAAGCGCAAGTAGCGTGAATTGATATTTGACCATTTTTCGTGTTAAACCTTTTGCCCATGATTGCCAAATCAAAATTTAATCTCAAAATAACAATATGTTGTAAAGGTACTACACTTACGTTTTCACCTTCCCCTTGGACATGCGAAAGTCTCGGCCACACTCGCAAGGTCTAGAGGTATTATGAAATATATTTAGTGTGTCGCAATAGCAATTGTGTTTGTTTTGAAATGACGATAGGTGATGATAATAGCCACCGTTGATTGGTTAATTTGGGGGTGTGTGGGAGGTGTGCAAGCTACGTTACCAATATTCTGATGCAATACTGTGACTACTAGTTTCCTTTAAGGTCATTTGCTCAACGTTCGGTTGTAATATTGCCTAGTCGTCATGAAAAATGAAAAATATATGCGATAATGTAAATATCTGTAAGGCTTTTTGTATTAGGTCGCGGTACCGAAACAAACGGTTTTTGTTTTACGGGATAAAGACCTGCCGGCATGTTGTTTGTTAACATTGACGATCACATGACCAAAGAGTATTATGACTTGACGAGGTCTACCTTACATGACGGGCAGAAGATAAATCGCCCATTCTTTATCTAGAGAGGAAAAATTTGGTTTTTGTGTGTAATCGTCTGGTATAATCTGTGTTAAAGCACGCCATACATTTATTACGACTATATACATGATATAGTATCATACCGTTGGTGTACGGAAATGAAAGAGCTTGTTATGAAATGTATTCGTTCTGTAAAGGACGCTTGCATAAGTTCTGAAAAATCGTACGTTGGGCCCAAATACTAACATAAATGTAAATTTAACCGTATTTAGAAATGTACTCTACTTACGTTTTCATCGTCCCGTTGGAAATGCAAAATCCCGACCACACTTACAAGGTCAAGCGGTATTATGAAAATCGTTTGGTGTGTGTCGCAGTTCGAAAATGTTTTTGTTTTGAATTGATAGTAGGTGATAATACTAGCCACCGGTGATT
This sequence comes from Ptychodera flava, assembly GCA_001465055.1. NCBI lineage: Eukaryota > Metazoa > Hemichordata > Enteropneusta > Ptychoderidae > Ptychodera > Ptychodera flava. The sequence goes on along the minus strand of LD344102.1, from coordinate 135,550 downwards.
GGCTGATTTTGAAGGTCTGTAGGAGGTGTGTAAAGGGCTGAGTACCATTATTGGTCGTTCATCTTATCAACTGACGTCATCGCGAATGTTTAGTGAATCAGTTCCAATGATTGCAGTGCAATATTACTATTTACAATCATGATATTCTGTTTTCTACACCGCTTTTGTATTCTGACATCCCTGACACTTTGATACTGACAAGCAGCTTTGACAATCCAATTTTGTTTGTTGATGACTTTTTGAAATGGGAATTGTGACGTCACCACGTTACTAATATTCTGATGCAAATGTTGTTTTCTTGCAATTTATCTATTCAACGAGAGGTCTTTGCAAATAGTTTGCTGGTTTCATCATCTGGTCGTGCTGTCCCGTAAGATCAGCTTAATAATGTGCTTTGTGATAGGGTGTAGGTTATGGTATCGAAACACATCATTATAATCTACGCTGTCATAGAGCCTGATGATTCATCCGATTACAGAACAGACCTTTTTTCTCCCTTCATGTGTTTTATCAATCCGGCGGAAGGAGAGTCAGGAAGTACTTCAAACTAAAATTCTGACGCTATTACGAAAGTACCACATACTTGTACAAGGACGCGAGCATAGCGTACAGTCCGGAACAATATCATCGAAATTGGTCTCTTGAAACCGTCACAATGTGAACGCAAAAGTGCATCGGTAGATGGTAGTGGAATTACGTAAAAATATTGATTTCCACGTTTAGATAACAATGCAATCATTTTGGTATCGTGCTTCATGCGACAAAAGCATAATTCGAAACCAATTCAAAATCTAAACTATTTGTGTTAGGGTTGAGTATGCTCTTCCATAACATGAAATCCCAAATCAGATTTGGAAATACCAAGCACGGGTCGTATTTGTTTGTATTTATGTGTAACAATTCAAGCATTGCAATTCTTATCGTCAGCAAAGTGGAAAAAGTCGACTAATCAATGGGCTTAAGGAATGCTAATACACAGAAGCTAAGGGGGGGGGGTGATCCTTACGGCTTCTTGACACAATGGCTTTATTTCGCGGTCATCAATATCGAAGTTTGCTGGATAATGGACGAATAATTACGGAGATAATGCAATATTTAATCATGTATATAGAGCGTCTATTAGACAGGACTGCCCTTTATATAAAACATAATTTGGACCTTGTTTTAAGGAGGACAATATCGGTTTTATTCATGGTCCGTCATTTCTCCTTCGAGTCCACTAGCACGAGCCGTGTCTTACCTGCTAGAGCTTGGTGTGTTCAGTGTACAGTCATGTAGCGGCGGGATTGGGGATGCGGTTTGAGTATGATACAATATCGCAGTTTATATTTCGAGCCGAGTTTCTGACCGAATCCTTGGCGACACATCTCAACCTTTGACATCAATTACATGAGGGTACAGAGCAGACCATTTATTCAACCGTAAACGTCGTACTGTATGAGATTCGTGGTCCGGAGGGCAAAGTCGTGTTATACCAATCGTAGTATTTCATCCGGCAAATTGGCTTTCAAATACAACAATAAAGGAAGGAATACTGAATCTGTATATTCAACAAATATACGTATATTTAGTGATAAAATGTTAGATATGCGTGGATGTACTTCTCGTATTATCCTATTATCAGAGATTGTATTGTAGAAAGATAATGAGCGGATTACAAAAGTTAAAAACTATATACAATTCTAAAAGACCAATAGTAGAACATAATGAATGCCATTCGGATCTTTCAGAATAAACACGATTTGAGTTGACTGACTGGATGACGTGCCTTCAGTCACGTCGTGTTGGATTAAGTTTAAATGACGAGATTACTAAAGTTCCTCATATATCGATGATTCATCGACATATGATCAATTTAAGGCTGGGCGTGGACTATAATCTTTGTACCGGGCTATAACAATACCATATCACGTGAAGGCAACACTGTGATTTAATGCACTATTTTGGCAGTGTTCTGAAGTGCTAAGGTAGATCAAAATCAAACAATGCACAAAGATCAATAAACCAGATCACGAGACAATCACGCAGAGTTGGCAGCATTCCTCCATTGTTATGTTGATGATGTCATTTCCTGTTCGTTAAAATAAAATTAAAAAGAACATACGTACAAGCCCATTTTTATTACAGCTTTCGTTCTTGTAATCGAACATGTACTACTAACTTCCCCTCTCAATATGTATGTATGTATGTATGTATGTATGTATGTATGTATGTATGTATGTATGTATGTATGTATGTATGTATGTATGTATGTATGTATGTATGTATGTATGTATGTACGTACGTACGTATGTATGTATGTATGTATGTATGTATGTATGTATGTATCTATGTATCTATGTATCTATGTATCTATGTACTTGTGATTAAAGGGACACTCATTAAAAGTATTGCAAAATTTTTCGACTTAACAAGGGGACATCTTGTCTCTATGAGTGATCAGCCAATATTTTACGTCACAAAATAATTCACTGGACGACCACGACATACACATATACACACACTTGGCGGAAGATAGCACTCCTGCATCACTGCCAGCGGGCGTCAGCTAAAATATGACAGACGTCAAGTTGTGATAATGCAAGTGGACGCGACAGAGTGTGCTACATTATTCCTAAAATATGTGAATTTTCTCCCATGAGGGCGCCTGCAGATTTCGTGACTCAATGTGACAGCATGGTTTCGAAGATACTAACAGTCTGTAATTTTTATGGCGCTATTGAGGAAGACGAATATCTATGTAGCCAATGTCAACAGTAGACACGCGGTCAGTTTACATTAAATCAACGCCCATTTCGTAAACATAAGCAAATATGGCGAAGATCGCTGACATTATATGATGTTTCTCTCCTAACATCGCCAAAAAAATAATAATAAGATATTGGTGGTATAAATTTGCTTAACACGTAATGTACAAACTACATCAATAACTGTCAGCGCTCTTTATGCTACATTAAGGGTTCTCGTGGCCTGTACCTTAAAGATCACGTGCATGTGCTATCTTCAGAAATGCAGATTTTACCTTCTTAGGTTTACCTATCACATAACGTCGGACAGGAGTGTTGATTGATTCAAGTGTGACATGCAGGTAAATGAGCAGAAATACAGGCAGACAGATTGGCGAACAAGTAGACCTTAACAAAACAGCCTTTGACTTGTAGCAAGGTAGACAGCATTAAAAATATGAAGCATTTAAGCCAAGTAATATAGATTTCCGACTAAAATTGTTAAAGAGCGAGGCATCGGACCAACAATAGAACAAAGGGTTAATAAAATGGGGACATTATGAATCGCACAGCACTTCAACAACAAAGTATAGAAGAGACAATCACAATGTGATGCATAATAAATCAACAGAATTACTGTTAACAATATTTGCCGTAAGTTTGGGATTTATATAAGAAACTAAGCTGTCAACGGTACCGCATGATCGCAACAATCCTGATGATTTGATTGTCATTGATGGAAATCATTGTTCTGTTTTACAATCGCTATGACAACGGGTCTTCAAATACCAAGATCTCTCTTCCAAGACATTTTCAACGAGGAGATCTCTCTACAATGACATTTTCAATGAGGAAAATCTGGACGACCGTTCTGTTGTTTTACGTCAATATACGTGTTCACATCTACAAAAGGTGATTATTATTTATACTTTCATTGACTTTCCTATTCACCTCTTTGACTTAAGTGCAGAGATGATAAGTCAGTCGTGCGCGAAACTATATGTATATTTCATATTGTTCTTCTGAAAAAAATATGTTTGTTCAACATACAAAAAGATCTCAAATGTACATCAAATACAATGCTTAACGATGACTTATTCTTCTATTAATAGATACAGCAAGAAATACCTTCTCCGATGCATTATCAACTTTTGCAACCCAAACAAATGATATCGCTGGGCAAGGTAAAGGAATAGACAAGAGTTCTAAGATGTCATTAGTATTCGCAAAAGCGATCATGTGATGAGCGATTTTAAACCATTTTTGTTTCAAAATTTTAATATCTAATTAATTTATAAGAACGTCGTTTTAAATAGCGTGAATTTTATAAGCCACTTTATCATTTCATAATTTACAGTCTATTAAATGCATAAACTTTAGGTCGAGATTCTTGATGTCGTTAGGACATCGCATTCATTTACGTGTACAGCTAAAACATTCTGAATAAAGATGATACTAAAAAGCAAACTAAAGACTGCCTTTGATTTACTTCAAACAGCACGCTACATTCTCGGACAAAGTTATTGAGTACATTGTTCCGTAGTTGTAACAAGAACGATTTTGTTTAAATTTTCAGATATTAAAAAGTTTGAACCACTGTTAATCATTACTGTTATACCTGTAATAATATTAGTGGCGTTGATAATGGCTCTGGTCTTCAAACGGAAAAGGATATCCATGAAGCTTGCATACGAAAAGTGTTCCGCTATACACGTCAAGTCATGATTTGAATAATGTGAGTATTTGCAACATATAAACAGTTTGAATTGTTTCTTTTTGCCACTCAGTTCAATGGTACTGGTCAGGAAATGTAATAATTATTTAAGTGGGTTCAGGTAATGAGGCTTGGCGATAAATTGTGAAACTAAAAGTGGCGATAACGAAATAAATTCTAAAAACGTGGGATATTCATTACTACGTTTCTCAAAAGCTTCTCAGCTATTCAAATTTATTTGCTTTTTAATTAATTATTATGGTCTCTTAAACTGATATAACTTAAGATAAACATAAGATAAACATTTACATTTTCTGTTTTGAAAAAAATTACTCCATTTTCACTGTTTTGGCAATTGCAAGACAAATATGTTTTTCAAGTTTTACATTTGGACTTGACCTACTGTTTTTATCTTTTGCTATTTAACGATTAAAAATGTCACAAAAAGTGCCAAATGGGACTATAATAATATGGTTTTGTCAGATACAGACTACTGACAGGAAGGTCATTTTGAACGCAGATGAAAACACAATAACAAGATAACATTAGTATGTAATTAGTGATTTACGTGCCAGTTATGAAATAAGTTAAAGAGCATTTTAAATGTACACTTACACTTTTCTTTCAAGTTCAGTGATGTATGGCATGATATTAAAAGAGAGTTTATAAAATAACTATTTTCCCAATTAATCGACTTAGCGTAACTGGGCTTACATCTAAAGTACATAATTGTCCTTTTATGGAAACTGAGAGATACAAAGAGAAGTTAGGTGATTCATGCAAAAGAGCAAAAGTTTTGGAATACACTGGTGGTAAAACATATCTTTTGAGGGGTGAACAAGATTTATGCAATTGGTTTCCGCGTTCCTGATTTATTTTTTTTAAGTTTGTGTACTGTTTCCCCGAAATATGCACTTTTTTCCCGACAACTGTGATGTAATGTGTATTGAAAAACTACAGAAACCCTTTGCTCTTCTTGTTAGCTTTTGCGTTTTTGACCTCCTTCCGGAGATTAAATGGGCCATATTAGAGTTGTAAAGACTCAATTGTCATTTCTTTCTGGAAACACAGGACAGTCTTATGGTTGCAGATAGTCACCAAATATGTTTTTTATATCGTTTCCATAATCACTTGATAGAAATAACGAAATTCGATGATATACCATCGTCTGATGATAACACTAGAAGTTCTGACTGTTCCACGAGCAATGTAAGGCCAAAAAAATTAATTGTGCTGTTCCGATAACATAGTCTTCAAAATTAGGGTAGGTAGGTCGGTAGGATTTTTTTCCTAAATATTTTTATTTTTAAATACGCATCTTTCTTGGGTTCAAACCCTGTAGCTGTTAACAGTTCCATAATCAGATTGGACTACTGGTTGATATGTGTTTGTTTAATTGTTATAGAAACTATGGAGGTGTCTTCTGGTACTCAATGTAGAAACTGAACTGTCTGAATCATTATTCTTTGACAGCAAATTATACTGATAAAGCACAGTCCGATTTCAGATCTGCTTGTCTTCGATGGCGCATGGTTACGTCCATGGGTGGTGCAAACTGCCGGTCGCCCGCCATTAGAACTTGAAATGCATTAACGGATTTCTTTGCTCTCGTGATTCCTCAACTCTCGCAGTCGTTCAAAATATAAGTGAATCACGGTCACTGAGTGGGTGTATTTCACGCTTAAGTTCATTGTAGCGTCGCCAACTTGGATATATATCTGCTGGACTTCAATTGGCAAACTTAACTCGAGTGGAGTGTTCTTTTACATTGAGAAAAACCTTGGTCGTTTTCCTCAAGAATTGGTTCGAAAGACCATTTCCGATTTACAGCAGACAACAACGACCTCTCCTTGCCGTGATTGCATTTGCAAAACGCATGTAATACAGTACACGCTGTGCGTATCGCTATATGGTTGTAACAAATGTGCAACAATGAATGAGGTCATAGGTTTCGTATTAGTTCTCGCGTGATTTTTCTTTTTCTGCTTCATCCTCCTACTTACCTGTCACTATTACTTTTGGGTTATCTCATTTGCTGCCTTCCAGAACGAGGTAAAAATTTAAATACACGTGATCTCATCCCAGGCGGAAACCGCCAAGAGATTCCATATTCAAACAGTTCTCATTTGCCTCGGTGTGTGAAAACACACCGTGTTTCAGCCTTCCAGTATATGGTTTTTTGACGTCCGTTTTTGCTCTAC
>LD344102.1:108642-120538 GCA_001465055.1 Ptychodera flava | reverse complement strand
ATGTGTGTATGTTTGTGTCTCTGTGTGTGTGTGTGTGTGTGTGTGTGTATTTAGATCTCATTCCCTAATATTTTTCTTTGTTCAGCGAAGGAAAGTACGAGTGACGTAATGTCCGTGTCACCACGAGTCGAACTACTTTACGAATAATATATATCAATACGGCGATTTTACTCAAATTTGAAAAAAATTAGGAGTGTATTAAAAATATTGTGATTTAAAATAACTGAATGTCATGAAGCATTTTTACTTCATCCGATTCCTAACTTGCACATTTAATGAACTTTCCTAATTTGGTTGATATATTCCACCAAAGTTGACGAACTTGCTATGTACTTGATGATACTATGTTAAAACAATATTGAAAGTCATTTAGCATTTCTACTTCACCAAATTCATCATTTGCATATTTAATGAACATTCCGAATTAGGGACATATATCTTGATTGGATAGACCAATATTGACGAACTTTGCTATGTTTAATTGAAATACACTGACATAAATATCATAAGTTATTTTAGAAGTTTTAGATAAATTCATTACTAATTTGCATGTTAAAATAAGTGTCAAATTTGCATATTAAATGAACTTTCTTTAGTGTGGATTTATACTTGAATCGACACGACCAAAGTTGACAAAACTTGCACTGAATATAAATAAAGTAAGTTAAAGCATCGTTGAAAGCTATTAATCATTTGTACTTCAACTAATTACTAGTTTGCATATTAACGAATCTTCCTTATTAGGGATATTTATCTGCATTGACTTGATCAAAATTGACAAAACTTGCTCTGTCAATTGAAGAAACTGTAATGACCAAAAGTCTGTTTAGAATTTGTAGAACATCCTATAAGTAATTTGCATGTTCAACGAACACTCCGAATTAGAGAAATATGTCTTGATTGGCATAATAAAGTTGAAAAACGTGCTATGTACATTGAAATTACTAAAGTATAACATTATTGAAGTCATTTAGCATTTTTTAGCTTATTACTAATTTGGCTATATAGCGAATTTTCCTAATTAGGGATTTACATCTGGATTGAAGAGACCAAAGTTGGCAAACGTGATATGTATATTGTAGATACTGTGATATAATATTACACGTTAATTTTGATATTTTAAAACGTCTTATTATTAATTTGTATAGTAGATGAAACTTTACATGTACATTGAGAAAACATGATTAGCACTTTTACATTAGCAAATTATTATAACTTTGCTAATTAGGGATATAAGATTTGAAGCCCTCTAAAAGGATTATGAAACTGGCTAATATCGATGAGACAATTATGTTGTATAATTGAACGATATTCTGCATTTTCATGTCAGCTTATTTACATTTGTATCTCCAATAAGCTTTCATACCTTGGCACACATAGCTTCAAGGACTTGACCAAAGGTAATTATACTTGCTATATAAAGTGGTGATACTATGACATCAGTAAAAGAAATTTAGTATTTTTATCTCAGGTTATATATATATATATATATATATATATATATATATATATATATATATATATACATACATACATACATACATACATACATACATACATACATACATACATACATACATACATACATACATATATGTACATATACCTAACCCCTGTCTGAATTTACAGCCCTCGACAGGGTAAAGTCGTACTATGCCAACTAGATGGCCATTGTTATGCAAATTTAAAGGTAAATGCGCTGCAATGTTACATTCTCTTCACCTTCTTCCCTCCATATTTTTTTACATTTGGCCAAATATGATATAAATGATATAGATCAGTACAAGAAGATATTATGTGTAAAAGTATACATATATCAGTATGGCGACGTTGTTGCATATTTGTTACTGAATATAAGAGGAAAGGTAAGCTGGGTTTTGTCCTACAACAATTGGATTTTGTATGTAAAGTTCATCAAACCAGTACACCGAGAAGAATGGTAAGTGAAATGTACAATATCAGTACACTGTATAGGCGGAATGGCGATCGTAAAGGAGGGCAATCATTTGGAACCTTAAAACCAACAGCGCAATCTTAACACGGATTTACGTGTGGGCCCTACAGACGTGATGAACAAGCAGGAGACGGCAGTTTAGACTCGTGATTTTCTTCATCCATCTTACAATTACAGGGACCAGGTTTCTATTTCTTTATTTGCTCCGTATGATCTTGATGAGAGCTAGATGCAGACAGATTGTGCAGTTTCCAATGTTTTTGCCAATTGAAGGGCTGATTGCAAAAAAACTGAATAACTTTGATAATATTGTGCCCTAAGTGTCCATGTACACAAAATATGTAAACAGGAATTCCGGATTTCTTGAAAAGAGATTTTAAGGAGTTTGCAAGAGTGCCAAGTGTTGAAACTTTTGTCAGTTAATTGGCAGCTGATAAGCAACGTTATTTTTTAGCCACGGATAGAAGACGTTTTCACCATAAGGCTATTGTGGTAGATAGAGCTCTCAGAATTTTACTACGATGCATTTCACATTCCTTGTTGTTACACTGATATGCAGATAAGAATGGACAGTGAAATTGATCAAAATGTTATCTCATTTATGTAATCGGTTTGTAAAGTTGTTGCAAAACTTGCCTCAAAAGTTGCACTGACTTGTTAAAACTGCGGTGAAAATCAAAGAGCTTTTATGGTCCCATAATAAACACACAACAGGGAGTACACTTTGCAGTGCACGTCACATACATACAGACTCATATTACTTTCCTTATATACCGCCGCTCTGACCTACATTGTATCAAAGCCAAGCTTAGGGATCACTAGACTCTTGTTTCCTTTGCATTGTATGAAGTTGACCAAAAAATCATGATCCACAGAAAAAGAGGTGTACATACACTAGAAGCAGTACATCAGAAAGTTGTCGAAATGTACGGGGATAGGAAGTTAGAAAATCTTTACCCTACACACACAGACACTAATCAGTTCCTACTGGCCCACAGGCTTTATTGCTTTATCTCAAAAATTACAGTGGAAGCCTACTGTGAAACAACACTATCATCCGTCTATTGTTTGCCGCAACTCAACTAAAATTACCGATCCTGTAATAAATTTTGAAACACCTTTACAAACCAATTACACAAGTTTGATATAATTTAGATCAATTTAACTTTCCATTCTTATCTGCATACGACAGTAATCACTTTAATTTGTTCATACAGAAGTTTCGCCAGACGATAGTTTCCAGTTGTCTAAGCGTTTGGAATATGTACAATTTCCCCTGACGTCTTCGGCAAATCATCTTGTTTGTGCAATTGTTTTATCAGTTTCTGCCAGAAGTGATTTTCAAAGATGGAATTTTCCTACACGATCAACGAGAGTCGCAATCGTTTGAGTAGGCTTTCTATTCGTGGCGATGACCTTTTCCATGGGGAAATCTTGGATAAAAAGGTTAAAGGGACAAGAAGAGCTTAACACCAATAGTGCTGCTCTTTCCCAATAAACCTTTTTCCAACAATGACGGTTTGCCAAGGGCTAAATGTGTAAATCAGGCATAATTATTTATTCAAATTTCTCTTCTGCAGGGGGGAATATTGATTCTTTTCAGTTAACACTGGGCCAAATAAACCAACAATCGGCGGGTTTTGGGGGATGTTTTCAGAGGATTTTGGTGTGGAATTTCTATAGACCCCTTCTGACAAGCTCGATACAAGGAAATAGAAGCATTGATATCAAAAAGGGCTAAGGAAAGATCAATCGGTGTTTACAGCACAGTCTTTCAAATTCCCAAGAGATACGGCAGCTGGGGCCCAATTCTAAATATCCGTCCGTTCAACAATTTTCTCATAAAGCAGCACTACAAATTTAATGTGTCAACAAATATCTGGACAACTGGCTAACTAGGAATACAGAGATCAGGTTATTGCAACAGGATACAAGGTCGGATTCCAAACGAAAAGAAGGAGAGCTTTACCGGTCCCCTGTCAGAGTATTCATTACACAGGGGCTAAAAAAGTCTGGAAGAAAGGATTGCTACTCCACTTACAGAGCCTCTTCAAGCTTTGCAGAATAGTAGGTAATCGTTTTGGGGCAGTTTTCATACAAAACAGTATTTTATTCGCCCAATAGGTCTTATGGCATCATGTCTTTGGCCCATTCCTTAGGCAAGGTTGAACATGAGACCTTTTGACTTTTTCATTCTGTCTCAGAGGCGAATACATTGAATCCTTAGGGTCACCCTGTAAGCGTAAAAGCCTTGTAAATACAACATCTTCGTTGGTGGATTAACAGAATCATTTTTTCAGGGGAGTTTCCCTGTCCCTGGAGCTCCCTGAGGTAAAAATAATTGCAGATGATTCAACAGAAGACTTGGAGCTCATATGAGAGATTTGACCTTTTCAGGAGTCTGGTCAGTAGCTGAGAAACGACAGCACATAAACTCTTGTGGGGTTTAGGCAATATCGGAAAGTTTGAAGGCCTTCGTCCCTCATACTTTAGAGCAAATTGGTTATTGTAAGTTCCAACAATTCAACAATAATATCAAATTTGAACAGGCATTGGAGACCCAGTCCCCATCTATCTGTATCCTTACCTAGTATCTAATGAATTGGTGTATTGTCAGAAATATTTGGATCAGGGCAGTTCACATTCCTGACAGAAGCAAGTTGATGGAAGATGCTCTTCCAGAGTACTACCTATCCCACAAGAATGGACATTGAAGGTTCAGGTAGTGTTGTAACTTTTCAAAGTGGTGGACAGGCCTCACATAGATATTTTAGCAACAGCGTACAATACCAATCTGCATGTGTATTGTTCTTTGATCCTAGACCAAGGAGCAGCGGCAATTGATTCCTTCCCTTGACAAACATGTTTTCATATATTGGGGTATTTTTCCTAGAGTGTGTCCGATTCCCGGAGTTCCAAGCAAGATAGAACGCCATGAGTGTGTTTTTCCTTCTAGTGATACAAAACTGGCTGAGACAACCGTGACTCCACCGATTGCTGGAGTGGCTGATAGAAATTCCAATAAAGTTGCTAGATATACCAATATTCGTAGCCAGCCAGTATCAGGTTCTCTTAATTCAGATGGATCAGTCTTCTGATTGAACGTCTTGAAATTGTCCAAAAACGTTTTGTTCAGATAGACTTTAAATGAGAACTGTAGAATATACATCAAACTCTCATCAAACATCAACCATTAAATCATGTAATAGCAGGTTCAAGGCATTCAGTAAGAGCAAAGAACACGATGTAGATTCCAGGCATCAAACTCAAAGGTCTGTAGCTGTCAGCTGATTTTCTAGTTTTCTCTCTGGGGTCAGAAGTCTAAAACTGCAGATTATTTCAACATATTGTTCAGCGTTGAGTTTATTTCTTCCGACTTATAGTGAATATGGTGTAGGCCAGCATCCGATCTTGGATACTTAGTCTGATTAAACAATTGTTTGTTAAGCATCCTCCATACAGGAGGGCACTGTCTTCCATTGGTATTAGATTCACAAAGGCAAGCTCCTTATCGGTATATAAGTTAGTAATGAACTGAAATGTTTAACCAGAAAAACGTTAATCTCATATCTGCGACATCTAGATGTAGACCTTGTGAGATTCTTGCTTTTTCTATCAAAAGTACTGATTTCAGATGAGAGCCAACGGGCGTTAATTGTTGCTTAGGGCAGGTTTGTTTTCCAAGAATGAAGGCGGTTTCCGCCTTTGATGAGATCACATGTTGTGCAACTGTTTGCCTCGTTCTCGAAGGCACCCAAGGGTAACAGTGTCTGGCAAGTAGAAGTTCACGCAGAAAGATGTTTCCTAACGTAGGGTATTGGCATCAAGAAAATTTTATTGAGTGTCTGTATTTCTCTGCCTTGGTTGACAAAATGTATATAATCTAGCTTGGTAGTTCCTGCGAGTTCCGAGGATCAAAGGCTGGAGTACCCCTTTGCAGAACAGGAGTACCCCTTTGCAGAACAGATCCCTTGGATCGGAAACATGTAACTATTGTTTGCCTAGACACTCTTTTGTGATTTGTAAGTACAATTATCAGTTTGAGTTTCGTTTGTTATTCTTTTAGGATACACTTATTACACTGTTGGCAAATAGATCAGTTGCAATGTAACGAAAGTTGGCCGTTTAGTACTTCGTCATGGGCTTGCTATCATTAATATGTATATCCATGTAGTTCCATATGCGTCTGTGCAAAACTAGTGACTTACACACAAAATGCGCGATTACGGCACCGAGGAGAGTCTCACAATAATGTTCTTGGTTGCAACTATGGAAATATTCATTCGTTTGAAAGACACTGTTCCCTTTACAAACTGTTCAAGTTGTTGAATGTAGGATACCATTCCATCTTCTTTGATTGCGAAGCTTGTCGATAATTTATATGTATTTAAAAGAATCTATGTATTTCGTTGGTTATTTCCTTTTCAGGAAATATCACATGGACAAAGGTTTAGCATTAAAATTAGCTTCTGTAAAGAGTGACCCTGCCCAAAGCTAGATTTATGCAGAGTGACACTCCCCCTTGGACAGTTTTCTAAAAAGTGACTCTCCCGAATTCCTCCGCCCACCCCCAGTAATTAGTAAAGGCTACCTAGTGGATTTTGTATTTGAAAAGGAACAATAAAAAATGGCAGTGTTGCTATTCACTTGAAAGCTTACGTTAAAAACATCATATCACGAATGTTTTGTTAATGTCATGACAAGAATAACGATTATAGAGAAATTTGGACATTTCAAACGATTCTTCTAGGTTGTTCAACATTTCTGGTTTAATCAGATCAGTTTAATTTGCATTGATTCATGAAGAGTGGTTGTCTTGAAGTGTGGATACAGTAGATGTGGTGTCAACCCAGACACCTTCATATTTTCATCGTCAACAAAATGTTTTCTATTTCACCCTTGAATCAAGTTAGCTGAACCTTTTATCAAAAAAATTAAACATTTTGCTTTCCATAGACATCTTTGCTGCTAGTTTAATAAATTGTATCGTATTGCTTATTTTGCATTTTACTGATATAAAGGGCGAGTGCAACAAACACCAAAGGATACCGATGTTATACCAGGGATGACTAGAGTAACTGTGACAGCCACACTTGAGGATAATGATATGCATCCCGTCGAGATAGTTAGCCAAGGTAAGCGTAAAACACTGACACTAATAGAGATTGTTTTCATTTAGATATCTGACTTTGGGTTTAACCATTGTTACAGTAAACTGCCTACCAATTTAGAATTTTGTAAAAATGTAATCAAAATTTTCAAAAATATATTCAAAATACTTCTCAAGGTTTCACCATATTATGAATTCGAGGACCTATATTTATTGGCATATTTTCTTTTCAAATTAATTTAGAACCGTGCCCATATGTAATTTTTAATGTGTTCTTATCACTTTATAGAGACAAAACTACCACGAACCACTGAAAAAATGTTACCAGATGATATCTATATACTAATTACATTGACAAATCAGAAATTAAATTATGGTGATACAGCAAAATTGGTTTGCAACTCTTCAATACGTTTCTCGCATACCTGGATGTATAAACGAACAAGATTACAGGTATACCTGACACTTAAATATTGTGTGTCTACCACAAGAGGCAAAATACAAACAGTGCGAGTGCGAGCTACTGACAAAGTGGACAAAACAGCTAAAAAGCAATACCGATGGAGCTACCGAAATAATAGACAGAATGTACACAGTGATAGATGTAAGGTGGACGATTATTCACGCCTCGATGTGAGCGCAAATCAGTGCATTAACTTGAATAGGAACATCCGGCTATTTAGCGGGCCGGTGAATGATGTACTATTTGAAAATGCCCTACATGTAACAGAATATCATATACCATTAAATGTGAAGAGGCATGTAATAAAAATATTATTGCCGGAATACATGGGTTTATGTGCCCTCGCACCAGGAGACAATTTGCCCTCCTGGCGTCGGGCAAATTGACACCTGCTCTCGGGCACATAAACCCATGTATTCAGGCGCTAATATATAATATTCCGTAATAATGAAGGATGTGCAAAAAATTTCAATATCGGAAATGCTCATCAGTATAGTTTGTATAAATAGAAACTACTAATATACCCCTCATCTTGCATTGATTGACAGAATGACAGAACACCAGCGAGAAAGAGTGCTGAAACATACATAATGTTGAAATTAATTCATTTTTGGCATTCCGTTCTTTTGCCTTTTTATCATAACTTATTTCTTCATTTGGCATTTAAATATTACAGAACGATGGAAAATACTTCTTAGCTACTGATGATGAGCAAATATCTGTACTGACTATATCAGATATCCAAACAGAAGATGTTGGTCAATATTTCTGTATTGTTGGGTCAGATAGTGGAATTTCCTTTCGCTCTAACATCAATATAACTGTCAAAGGTTAGCTAACGCTCCTATCACTATATGGAATATTTTTCAAATCTCTTGTTTAGTCGGCAAAAATATCTTACCGTTATGTCTTTGACTATACAATCTGCAGGTATTTCTTCACCATAGAAAAAATGAACACAAAATGATGAAGGTAATCGGTACGAAAATTTCGGTAGTGTCTTCCAAAATTTTTAATTTTGTTTCATAATATACATTTTCGCATCAAGATAGCTATTCCTATGGAAAATTTCCGAGGTTGCAAATTATGTTAATGCATATGCTCATTTAATTTTCAGAGGCAACAACGGAAGTAACTCAAATGGCATTCTCCGCTCATAACGATAGCATACAGAACGATTACGTTTCCATACTTCAAGGTAGGTCTTATCATTTTTTGGTACAAAACTAATTCGAGGCACATACTGATTGTGACTGTAAGACGCTGTTGACCTACTCAGTTTGTGGTTTTTCATGTTGACAGATACATATCACGTAACCCGATAATTCATTGGCGTAATTAAGTTCTCAAAACAAGTTGGCGTGGCCCCTATGACTATTCTTGCATATCGAAAACCTGGCATGGTAATTATGTTTACCTTCAGCATGAACATATAAACTTTACCAGCACTGTATATTCAGAATGGATCTGAAAAATCGTAGTGTCAAGCATATTCCATTATAATAATAAGCGATAAGGATCCGAAGAGTATGGCAATGTCACGATTAAGACAAACTCTTACACGTGCAAATGATGAGAGTGAAAAAGAAATGCCTTCACACCGTATAAAGAAGGGTTTACTCAAAGAGTTTGGTCAGAGACCATTTTATGTTAGTCACTATAGAGGACGGAAAACAGGTACATTGTTAATCACAAACCTTGATATCAAAGCGTTGATCAGGGAGGGAGAAATTGAACAATCTTATGTGGTACTTTAGAGTACAAACCACAGAAACTCCAGTCTCGTGGCATGGTGTTATTTTTTATATAGCGTAAGCGATCTATTTATTGCTTCGCTTCGATAAAGTTTGTGTGACAGTGAGCGTACGAGCGTGAGAGCTTCACGTACTCTAGAGCGTACGGAGGTGTCGCGGTCAGAAAAAATGTAACAACTTCGCACGGTCATTGAACCAATCTGTTGAGGTTGGGGATTTGGCCGAGCGGTTTTGTCTGTGGCTTCTCCGCTAGATGACTTGTTACCGTACGTTGTGAGTTCGAAACCGAATGACACCACCGTATTCTGTCAAATCGAGCTCACAATTATTTTAAAATTACTAAAATACCAAACTTTCCTGCGACCTGATTATTCTGTCTTGATTAATTCCAGATCCATCATCGACACAGTCGGTATTACTTAAAGATAGTGAAAAACATCTTTTATATCCCATATATTTCCTCTCCGGCATGTTGGCTGTGGTTGTAGTATATTTACTTGTTACTGTAATTCGTAGAAATATGCACTATAGGAATAATAGTGCCGCCGATATTGAAAGGACGAACGAAGAGACATCTAATGAGGACATTTCGCTTTCGGTAAGATGAAAGACGGACCAATTTTTGTCACATATATGTCTAGTTTTGGTCAGTTTTGACAGGATGCTCTTTACAAAATGAAAGAGACAAGTGAAAGAGACAAACATAACAAAATAGGAAAAAGCGGACAAAAATCATTGTCTTGTTTTTGTAACATTTTGTATTAAGAAACGCTTAATTTATTCCCAAAGCTTTTAGAATCTTAAGTTAATCGTAAGTTAAACATTTAGCATCTTTTAAACACAAAGAGAGTTATACTTTATCATAGTGAGCCAATGTTGTCAAACACCAGTTAATTCGCAAAATTCGGGAAACCTCGTCCGATAGTTAACGTCACATTTGTTGCAATGATTGTTAAAATGTCAAGAAGAATAATGACCGTCTTATACAGGAACCTTCACTTTAACTTTTAGAGTAATTACTATTGCACACTGAAATGTCTTAAGTGTATAGTAAACCGCTTTCAGTTCCTTATCACCTTGCAAATAATGACTGGACTGTCGCTATTCAATTTAGAAAAAAAAGTTTTACATCGTACAAAACCTACAGGGTTCATCTAGCGCGCCCGAATCGTCAATTCATTTACTTACCAGTGGATATATCCATGGATCGTTTGATGCGACAATTGACATCGAGTACCATCAACTTCGATTCTCGGAAGACATTCTTGGTCGAGGAGAGTTCGGTGTTGTACGGAGAGCTTCTGTCGAAAATGCAAATCATATGTCCGGACACAAAGAGGTTGCAGTGAAATGTCTAAAAGGTAAAAGTTCTTTTCAAGCAACAAATTTAACATTTTCACAATAAATATTAGGTATGCATTCTCTGCCTGACTTTCTCAAACAATTGTCAAGTAGACAAGTTTTTAAGTCCACATAGAAACATCATTCACTGATTCTGCATTGAAACTGGGTAAGTTTCCATCCTCCATCACACTTAAGCTTGTACTGAATAATTATACTTATACTGAAGGGCCATGAACTCGACTAGTCCTATAAGACTATTTTCATGGTCCCGACCAGAATTGTACAATACTGCAATGTTCTTTATTGATGTCTATGTGTCCAACTTCAGTAAGTCACCTTTTCTATTCATTTTTATCATTGTATATACTGTGAAGCATCTAGCGGAATAAAGCATTCATTCATCCATTCAACATATTACAAATGCAAACTTTCAAATGAAAAGTAATATGTCACAACTTACTGTTATCTCCGCCGATAAAATACATTAGTTTTGAAAAGTCACGGCTGAGTTATTTTCTTATATTTACAGAGAATGCATCTATTGATGACCAGGAGGATCTTCTTCAAGAATTAGACATTCTGAAGTCATTACAATGTGGTCATCCAAACATTATTACATTGCTTGGCTGGTCCACTCAAGGTTGTAGCCCACTCACTCACTTACGTTCTATCTTGACCTTGCACTTTCAGATGATGGGCCCATTGTTAACATTATTGAGCATAAATGATGCAAAAATA
Organism: Ptychodera flava; assembly: GCA_001465055.1. Taxonomy (NCBI): domain Eukaryota; kingdom Metazoa; phylum Hemichordata; class Enteropneusta; family Ptychoderidae; genus Ptychodera; species Ptychodera flava. The sequence continues at coordinate 109,175 of LD344102.1, read as the reverse complement.
CGACTTCAATTTCACGTGCTTATATTATTGTCCACTTTTTGACAAACTTTTTCCGACCTTAAACTTCGAGTAGTAATAAGTGATCCTTTACATTAGATTTTAATTCCAAGCAGAAACTACTTTTGCCATTTCTTATATATTTGTGATTCGAAAGCAATACCGAGACAAGGAAATTTGATACCACTTATCTGAAATTTCAAAAACATGTTTTTCTTTACAACAGAGATTACACATTATTATGCTACTCATTTTGAAGCTAATTTACATGCATTAAGTAATGCTTATACTATGTTTACATTAAACAGATCCGACCCTTACAACAAAGTCCTATTGGACTCCAATAGGAATCAGTCTGATAGGATTGTCCAATAGTATTTTGAGACAATGTCCTATGAGACAGTCCCATAGTAGTCCAATAGGAATGCAACACCTGTCCTATGAGACAGTCCCACAGTAGTCCAATAGGAATGCGACACCTGTCCTATGAGACAGTCCCATGGTAGTCCAATAGGAATGCGACACCTGTCCTATGA
>LD344102.1:91385-103391 GCA_001465055.1 Ptychodera flava | reverse complement strand
AAACACAAATAGCGACGAAATTCATGCAATTTGTTACGATAATTTTGATCCATTCACATCAAAAGAAAAATAAGAAGACTGTTCATGTGATAAATATATAATCCCATTCGCGGAGCCGCACAACTTCTCGCCTTCGGCTCGAAGTTGCACGGCTCCGCGAAAAACACTCGTATACGATGACGTCAAACAGAGAAAAATATCATGGGATTATATATAAATATATATATGTGTTAATATTATATATTATATATATGTGTGTGTGTAACACAAATTACTTCAAGTACAAAATAATAATAATAAATATTACTTACGTTTCATGCATTCTGCTACCTTCAGACAGAAGTGAAACCATTCTTCGCTGTACACTCTCATTTCACTTATATCTAAAGATTACAGCATGCATGTAACTTACGTGACAGTAATTTGTGTTAACAGCATTTCATATCATTATATATATGTATATATATATATTTATATATATATTATATTATACAAAACATTCATTATGAGACGACAATTTAGATAAATCCTTAATTTTTAATCTAACGTTTTTACGGTAACTCCGACAATCTTTACATTACACCCTGTTTAATTACTTTATTTTTTTATTTTCAATATCAGGAACATCTAGAGATGGAAACCTTTGACGATCGCATTTATTTCAACATAGCACCGGAGAATTGGCCTTCGGGAGAAAGACTCTAAAGTTACATTCTGTATTTCATTTATTTTCGAAGCACTGCCCAATCGATATCAAAAACTTAAGAAAATTTTTTTTTTCTTTTTCGGTGAAACACTTTTTCATCATCACCATGGATAAGATAATTATATATTTTTAGCTCAAAATTTACGTCATCTTCATGAATATTGTGTACCGTTGAATTCATCATTCAAATCAATAAAAAGGGTTAATATATATATAAATTTTACAATGACCTTCTCATGTCAGCCTTCTTCACTTTTGAAACATTTCCTTGAGTAAACCAATAAGCAGGGTAACTACAAATTCATATCATAATGAGGGCTTGAGACTCGATGATATTGTAGGTACATTTCATAGCTATTGAAGGGATTTAAGTTTTCATAATATGATGCAATTTTACTTCTCATTTCAAGAGACTACTTAAGGAATGTTTGAACACAACGGTTATTGCTACAATATGCACAACACAGATACTAAATTCAATTTTCCGAACTGTACAGAGTGCATATATTTTATCTGATAGATTGACATTTTCTGCCTCATATAGCCAATTGCAAATAGCTAATTGAATTTCAGAAGCAAAAATACCGACGCGGCTGGTCTAGATGGTCGCGCGCGTTGAGCGGAAATAAACACATTTGCGACTATTGTAGTGAGACTAGAAATTTTTTTGTACCAACATGCTCCTTAACTGTCGTGTAAGGTTTGTATTCAGCCTCTACAAATTGGTGATTATCTTGTTTATACGGTGTAGACGAGACCGGCCTGAGTTTTGTTTGCGTTGTTATGGGTCCGAAACCAACGTAGTGTTGTGTTATCAATTGGACGTACTCCATACCAGTGACCTCTGCTCCCCTTGGTCAATAACAATATTGTTCGCTAACTTCGCAGAACTAACCAACAACACCATATGTATGTCTGTCATAAAGGTGCAGTGTGAAATAGCGACATACTGAAATATTAGAACTCGCACTAGTCAAGCACTTCCAATAAATTATGAAGAATTCTATCCATTTGATCGACAGGATAACACATAACAAACTATTCATACTCGACGCCATGAAGAGCTTCTTTGTCAGAGGGTTCTAACATAGGAACAAGCGTACGATTGGAACTAATTTGGGATAATTGGATTTTCATATTTTTCAAATTTGTCAAAATTTGTGCTGTATAGATGAATGTTGCAATATTGCAAATTACTCATAAAAACAAGTGTGTAACGTAAAGAGAAAAGCATGTGAGATTTCTTTTGTAGATGAAATCGACATTACTTCACCATCCAATTTTCCCAAATTAGTTCCAATCGTGTGAGGGGTAGATTTAGATCAGACGCTACAAGAGAGCAAATGATACAGATATTGTTTGACATACATTAGAACTGAACATTTATCTACATCGAAACGTTGAATATAATGTACAGTAAAGTAGTCGAAAAATCCGAGACGTGACGCAACAACAGAGGTAGGCCAATGCAACAAATGACTCAATCGCCACTCTAAAACCCAGATGTTTTGCGGCGAGAATATAGAGAAGCCGTCGGGAATGTTGGGGCGCGCAGAACTGCAACAAATCGACGTCAAATTGTTCAAGTACGTGACGGTTATATCAGTTCAGTACAGATAAAATTACAAACAAATTTGCCACACGTGGTTTGGCCGAAAAAGAAAACTAAATTCCATGGTGTCCCACCAATCCACATTGTGGATCCATGGAGTAAAAAACTATGATGTCCCCTACATCACGGACAAGGTCTGTGCCTACATGGATTGTTAATACTAGAGGAAATGATTCAGGATCAGTTTGTGTTCTCTAAAAAGTTGCCACAAGCTTTAACTAGGTGCTAATTGTATGCATTCAATCCCTCTCTAAATTCTCATGTTTTTCTGATGCACTATTGGTGCGATGCTGTGTGGACGTTTGTGTATATGTTCCGTTCACTATGTTACTGCACCACAATAGAGGGAAACACTGTGGACGAACACAAATCACCATACACAGACTAAGGTGGTTGCAAAGTTTACCAGGACCAAAGACCTCATGTACAATTAAAGAAGGGCCTATGCTTCTTCTTTGGCGTCTACACACGCGCTACTCCGCTCTGCGTGGCAGGGCTATAATACAGCTACAGGGCTATAATACAGGTGATAATACGGCTACGGCGTAGTCATAGCCGAGCACTTTTGACTCACACCGGCCGCATGGGCTAATAGCTGACCATCGCGCATCGGTTGATACCGTGACAAAAATTACTTTAATAGTAACCTACGTAACTTTATTTTAGGTCATGCGTACGTCAGTCATAGGAGGTAAAAAGTTCTCTTTTATCTACATGGTTAGTCATGGAGCCAGGAGCGGAGCTACTAAGCACCTCCATGCTATACGGCAAGCATTGAGATATATCTTGGTCATTGCATGCTCACTGTGTTTCGAATGTCATTACACACGGATTTGCTAGGTTCACATAGTTTTCCCTGTTTGATGAACGTTAGTGTTGTGATTGTAGGGAAATTAGTGAAACCAACAAATTTGTCTTCCTTTATTCGGAATCGCAACTGTCTTACATAGAGCATGGAGCTAGCTCCATGCAAAGAGTAATCTGAATTCGCTGCCCACTTGTAGGGTTGTCAAGCTGAGGTAATAGCCATTGCCCAGATTTCCATTGATAAAGTGTGTGCTTAAACAAGAAAAGTAAACTCACGAATTTTGATAGACGTGTTGGGTATCACCGATTTGGGCAAAATAGGCCATAGCCACCACATCTATATCTGTTTAGGGAAAAGCTGTCATGCATTTAACAACGTTATTTATGGTGGTGTGTAAAGAAAGTAACACCAATTCTAAGTACACCTACTTATAATAGTGTAAGCATAAATTTCGACATAAAACCTTTTTTCTGATGATGGTGTACCACACAGTTATATGATGATGAATTTGAAATGTGTTGTTTTGTGCTAATCGCTAAATTGCCGTCCTTAAATCCATGATAGTCAAATATATTTAAGTTTACTCAAGAGACACTCGTACTAGAATTGCAGAGGTTTGACAGAAAGTACCGAGAAATGGACATTTTTTTATGAATAAAATAAAATGTATCGTTTCAGGTGCTGAGGCGGTAATTGTTTTTCAATAACTTTAAGTCTATCAATAATATCCAACGACATCCTCTAAGCCATTTTCAACATTCCAAATATAATGTATTATATACACCTGCGTCTGTAACCTATGGAGTTTCGTAGTATAGTAAGTTTTGTTGTCAGCGGACGCGAAGTCCAATATTTTTGACGCGGAGTACAATAACTTTAGGTATTATTGGACGCTATTTGACCTTTGGCCTCAAAATACAATTAAATCAAAGCGGGGAAAAGGAGAGATTATTTTAAATTTTATATAAAAATGTACTTCTAAACATTCAATACCTCACTAAGTTAATAGTGGTCAATCTAAAACCTGTGAATATTGGCTCGTCCAATACGTCACTCACTGAGCCCTCGTCCATACAGGGCCGTATTTTGTGTATTACCCTATTATTAAACACCTCCCTCCATTAATCGTCCGTATAAACTAATTCTATGGTAACTTTTGAGGGATGCGGCACGCGCGATATGAATGTAACGCGCGCGATTGTTGAAATAAATTTGCTACAAACCCCTGAAAATTGCGCGTCACGCGTCTCCCGTATTCGGGACTCCGCGTACTATACAAAATACGGAAAGTTATTGGACGGTCAAACTCCCATGGATTACGGCAGTAGGTGTATAATAAACTTACATTATTAATTATGTATATTAAGTATTATTTATAGCCTTATACTGAGCCGCTTTTCATCATTTAGCCATAAATAACAATAAACCATTAAAAGATGACTCATGTGATCATTTGTTTCAAAATACAACGTTTGAGAGCTATGCATGCATTCAGCAAATGAAATAAGCAACGTATTCAAGATGAGTTGTGGTTATCAAGCGCGGATATCATTACTTTTACTTTTGAAATGACAATGGTTCAACTTATTGTGGAGTACGAGTTTTTCAGACGCACATTGGTTAGATTAAAGGCAAATTCAGAGAAAGATCTTGGATACAAATGAAAATGATATTTCTGGAGACACAAGCTGTGTATTTTATAATCCTTATTCTACCGTACCCTGTGTTGTAAACACTGACTGCTATGAAACGCTGTGTATGAACACTTCTCTTGACTTTTTCAAACACGGTGCTTTTTAAGTACACTTACAATAGTTACCTTGGCTTAGTCAGTTGCGATCGTGCCGACTTCAGAGAAAACTATTGGCTGAAAGGGCACGACGTCCAACATTCCATGGTATCAGCAGGATATCAAACAAGATAACTTTTCAGGTATGTCCTTCGGCAACAGAGCTTAAATATCTTATTCCCGCAGGGTACAATCTTACTGACGTAGTTTAGGTATTGACGTCGTAATGGAGAATATTCTTGCGCAGTACATGCTGTTCATTTTAGTTAGGAAAAAAACCATGAATATTTGGCGTTCGGTTTGCAACAAAGTCTGCCATGCCATTGCAAGTGATGCGGTATCACTGTTAATGTACTGGTACTGTTACCAACACTGACATACACGAGTTCAGAATGAATAGCACAAATCTTAATAAAATTAACCACTGTAATAAAATATTTGCATAGTAGCCATGATTATGCTAAATAATAGCATCGCGAAGTTACTATTATCGAAGTCAAAATTAGCCTTCCTCATACATGGTATACTATGTCATATTATACGAATTGAACAGTAGCTCTTGACATGAACAATTTCTTACAAAATGACCGATCGCTTATTGAAGATTCAGCGCGACTGAAATTTAGAAGTAATTCGACCTAAGCAGTCCCATTCATTGTGTGGTTGTTCATCGGTCATTTTGTAAGAAATTGTTCATGTCAAAAGCTACTTTTCGGGTTACACCATATGACATACAGTATAAGGAAGGCTAACTTCGAGGCAAGCTTCGAATGCTAACTTTGAGTTCAAACCTGATTGTATAATCAACTTCGATAATAAATTAGCGACGCGATGATTTAGCATAATCATTATGACTTTGCATTTTTGACATTGTCATTTAAGACAGTGGTTAGTTGTATGAAGATTTGTGCCCTAAATTCTGAACTCATTGCTATCAATGTTGGTAATAGTATATAGAGCCGTGAAATTAGTTTCAGGCAAATACAGTTGACCTTACTCACATTTGTTCAAATCATGACCCAATACGCATAATCTTAAGATGGGATGTATACGTCTTAATTGACACTCCTTTTTAATTTTTACTTAACTCAGGTATGTTACAAACGTAGTATATGCCTCGAAAGTAGGAGACTTAAAATTTTGTTCAAACTTTCAGCACAGATTTTTTCGACAATTCTCTTCAAAAATCAACAATAACGATTGGGGAGAGGGTGGGGGGGGGGGTGATCGTGCAAATTTTGGCACCGGAGGAACAAATTACCAAAGATTTACCGCGATTTAAAATTCAACATTGCCTTATCATCAAATAATTCACATTATGATGACAATCACTAAAGCATTCTTTTGACTTAAAAAGCCCACTATGTACAAAGTAAAGACGATTTCGGCAATCTGCCATTCTATCTGTGCAAGCTGTCTGATGGATTTACGGACAACAGTTTTGCGATGAGCTCAAAACAATACATAATGACTTTATCATCATATAACTGTCTGGTACACCATTACCAGGAAAATGGCTTTATGCCGATCATTGTGCTTATACTAGTAAGTACGTGTATTGGGCATTGGTGTCACTTTCTTTACATCAACGACAATTTACATAATTATTAAAGATCAATTGTTTATTATTTTAATCCTGTTGATCAAATTCATGGCATCAAATTTATAAGGGTTTTCTTAATAGTTTAGTAGAAGTGCTTGACTAGTGCGTGGCCTCATATTTCATCATGTGGCTATTTCACACTGCACTTCTGTGACAGACGTACATATGATGCTGTTGGTTAGTTCTGCAAAGTGAGTGAACTATACTGTTATTGAACCAGGGGAGCAGAGGTCGTAAGTCTTGAGTACGACCTATTGATAACACAACGCTCCGTGGGTTTAAGGCCCATGACGACGCAAACAAGACTCAGGCCGGTCTGTAAAACAAGGTAATCACCAATTTGTAGAGACTGAATACAATCCTTACACGACAGTTAGGGAGCATGTTGTCACAACAATATTTTCTAGTCTCACTACAATAAATGGCGAAAACGAACAATAGTGCTCTTTATTTTCGCTCCTTGCGCGTGACGATCTTGACCAATCGCATCCGTTTTGGTCTTTTTGTTTATGAAATTCAACTACCTATCAACAATAAGGCATAAAATGACAATATATTAGATCGGTCAAATATATAAGAACTCTGTACAATTCGGAAAAATTAATTTATCATCTGCATCTTGCAAAGTGTCGCAATAAGCACTCTATTCAAACATTCCTTTCATACTAATTTCTTAAAAGTAGTCGGATTTGTGAGCTAAAAACTTAAATCTTGAAATATAGTAAAATAGCATTATATTACAAGAGTTCCAGGTGAGAAACAAATTTGTAACTTTTTTAGTCAGTGGCATTACGAAAACTGAAATCCCAGTAATAGCTAAACAAACTATCTATTATTATGATTTGATCTCAAACCCTCATTTACAGTACAAAGTAGAGCCTAGGTGCTCACTGTCATTATGATATTTATTTATTATCCTACTTATAATAATAATTATAATTTATTTCTATAGCGTCTAAATCCACATAAAGCAGTGATCAGGGACGCTTAAAATACATTTTAAAAAGGAACTGAACAAAAGGAAATTTAAAAATGTCTACAAGATCGAAATTTGAGATATTAAAAAAAAATTAAAATCAAACACAACCTAAAAGTCTAATTTAAAAATGTAAGCCTAAAAAGGTAGGTTTTCAGCAAACGCTTAAAACTATTAAAGTTTGAACATAAACGGATGCTCAGCGGAAGAGCGTTCCACAATTTGGGAGCAGCGGCACTGGAAGCTCTGTCACCATATTTCTTTGTTCTCACTCTGACCGAACACAACTTGAAAATGCTCTGCCGAACGTAGATTACGCCTTGGGGTATAAAGATTTAACATTTCTTTGAGATATTTGGGGGCAGAACCATGAATACATCTGAAAGTGATTATCAAGATTTTAAAAGTAATCCTTTGATGAACTAGCAACCAGTGCAATTCCTGTAAAAGTGGATTAGTGTGAGCATTACGATTTGAAAGGGTAACAATCCTGGCAGCAATGTTTTGTATGTGTTGGATACGACTAATTGAATATTTAGGTATGCCGTACAGCAAAGAATTACACATGTCGATACGGGAGGTTATTAGAGCATGAACTAACTGTTCAGTAGTTGTCCTAGACAAATATTTACGGATGAGGGCAATGCCACTAATGTGAAACATAGTGGACTTACAGATCGAGCCGACGTGGGTTTTCATAGAAAGACGTGAATCAAAAAGAACACCCAGGGACTTTGCTTTACACTTAGCTGGAATCAATGCATCACCGATACGAATTTTCCTTGATCCACTATCAGTTAGATCATTACATGATGAAAAAATTACAAATTCAGTTTTGTCATCATTTAGACATAGGAAGTTAGATTACATCCAGTTTCTGACATCAGAGATACATGCTTCAAGATTTGTGATTGTAACATCATGGTGTGCTCTCTGAAAAACCATATAAATACCTGAGTCATCTGCATAAAAGTGGTATTTACAGCCGTGTTTAGAAATCACATCACCGAGAGGAGATGTGTAAATATGGAAAAGTATACGTCCAAGGACAGAACCTTGAGGTATAACAGTGTCAACGGGATAATAAGGTGACTTACGGTTTACTCATTCCCGCGTGAAAAAGACTGACATGTGAAGGTCATATATAAATATCAACACATATTATCCTTTTTTATTTATTCAAAATAATGAATGGTACATAAACTTTATGAAGACGACGTAAATTTTGAGCAAACATATACAATAACTTATCCATGGCGATGATGAAGAAAACGTTTCATTGACACAGGAACAATATTGAATTTTTTTATATCAGTATGTGGCAGTGCTTCTAAAATAAATGAAAAACGGAATGTAACTTTAGAGTCTTTCTCCCGAGGGCCAATTCTCCGGTGACATGTTGACATAAATGCGATCGTCAAAGCCTTCCATCTCTAGATGTTCCTGATATAAAAAAATAATAAATCATTAAACAGCATGTAAAGTAAAGATTTTCGGATGTACAAAAAACGCTTTAAAAATAACGAATCTCTCTCTCTCTCTCTCTCTCTCTCTCTCTCTCTCTCTCTCTCTCTCTCTGTATAATACAATGTTTTCAACCTGTGTATCATCATTGGCTAAATGTCCAACTTTGAAACATATGTCAGAAAAGGTTGGTCTTGCTTCAGGTTGTTGCTGCCAGCAAGCACTCATGATTTGATAACTGTAAAACAAGAAGATAACACAGAACTCACACAACTAGTTTCAAATGAGGGAGGAATTCACTGTATTCAATTCAAGCTGTACATAATGTTTCTAATATTTTGAGCAACTACAATAAAATTGACTTACCATTCATAACTGCAGTGATTCGGTTTTGGTAGTCTGTAACCACATTTCAGTTTCTGAATAACCCTTGACGCTGGTATCCCGGCATACGGTGTCGATCCTGATAGATAATTAGTTAAAACATGATCACAATTAATGGAAGGAGACGGAAGAGAAAGTGGTTTGTCACTATTTTTCAGCCCCTACACTACGTCAGCGACGATTTTTAGAGCCTTTCTGTTCGCACGGAAATTTTTGGAAGCTCCATCCCTCGGTATAACAAGGTATCTATCTATCTATCTATCTATCTATCTATCTATCTATCTATCTATCTATCTATCTATCTATCTATCTATCTATCTATCTATCTATCTATCATTAGCAAATATAAGAAACAAAATACGACTTGTTAGATTCCCACTTGTTAACTGGTTCACTTGTTTCGTAACACATCATAATCTCAAATTGTACTTTTCATTACTTGTCCTATGGATATAGTTAAACAAACAATCACACTGAAAGTCTTACTAGGAACAGATTCAGTAGTTAACAATGTAGTTAATCAGGTGTTTTTCTGCAACACGTTTAACACAACATTTTTGGCACTAATGCTGAGGTATCCCTAAAAAGAGAACGACATTGTTAATATGCTTGAATTCCTCATTGACATTAAGCAGAGTAATAGTTGTAGATGGCAGGTAATCGGATCCAACAGAGAATATCTTGAAAACAGGGGGATTCTTTAGACAATGGCTTGAAAAGTGGGGATTCTTTACAGAATGGCTTGAAATTGGTTGATCCTGGAAAAGTATACAGAAGTGGTGCTCTCCCACGACTCCCTTATTTTATGTCTGGCAGTATCCGTGTATCACTGCCGCGTTTTGGTATCGAGATGAGAATGATCAGCAAACGACATTGGCAAGTGACTTACCCAGTGTTACTATTTCCCAAAGAACAATACCATACGACCAAATATCACTTTCAGTTGTGTACGTTGAGTTTACTAACGATTCTCGGGCCATCCATCTTACAGGCAGTCGCATCTGAATTTGATAACACTCGAACGTAAACATGGCAAAGTTTCGAAAACAAAATGACACAAACGATTTCCTGAGTATGGAGCCTTATCTTTTGCAAATGAAAAATACAAACTACCCGAAGTATGAACAAACTTGATAGCAACCTCTGAATATATAAGAACTCAATTTTGCAAACAATGCTTACCTGAGTTGTACGCTGTTCTACAGACGTATCATTTACTCGTCTGGCAAGACCAAAGTCTGATATCTTACAACATCTTTCGTGGCTTACCAGAACATTTCGCGCGGCCAGGTCTCTGTGGGTACACTGTTTTGCAATGTAGAAAATGAAGCGTTAAAATTGGGTCGAATAAGAAGTAATAAACTTGATTTCTTTCAAAATTCAGAAATGTATTTGGTAGTGGCTTTCGCATAGGTATTAAATGGGACAACTCTAAGAAAATGTACCTGTTTTGAGGCAATAAAGCTCATTCCTTTTGCAATTTGCCAAGCAAACTGCAAGAGATCATGTGACGTCAAATCTCGGCTGTTAGGATGGATATTTTCATACAACTCCCATGCTCTGTTGGTTATCAGGTAATCATGTAAGCTTCCATACGGTGCCAATTCTAGGATAATGTATATCGGATCTGTTAAATGTGAACATAGTATAAGCACTATTTAATACATGGATATTATCTTCCAATTGAGTAAAATACTGAGTGTGTAATCCCTGTTGTAAAGCCAAATATGTTTTTAAAATTTCAGATGAGTAGTTTCAAATTTCCTTGTCTCTAATGACAATTCCAAGTATACATTTAGTTTGACCCGGTCTGACTTTAAAATCACAAATATATCAAGGAATTGTAAACGTAGTATCTGCCTGGAATTAAATATCGATGCAAAGGGTTCGTTTATAACGACTGTAAGGTTAAGGTCGGAAATTCGTGCGGAAAATTGGACTATAATATAAACATGTAAAATTGGAATCGTTATTTTTCATAATTTATGCTCGATAAAGTTAACAATGCTCCCTTATCTGATAGTGATTGGTCAAAAAAGAGGGTGAGTGAGTGAGTGAGGTAGGTAAGTAAGTGAGTAAGTGAGAAAGTGAGTTACCACCTTGAGTGCACCAGCCAAGCAATGTAACAATGTGTGGATGACCTGATTGTAATGACTTCAAAATGTCTAATTCTCGAAGAAGATCCTCCCGGTTATCAATAGATGCATTCGCTGAAAATATAAAAAAATAATTTAGCTAGAACATTTCATGAATAAACTATATTTTTCTAGTCGAATAAAATTGTGACATGCAACTTTTCATTGAAAATGGTATTTGTAATATGTTTGCAAACAACTTTTACCTTTTAGACATTTCACTGCAACCTCTTTGTGTCCGGACATATGATTTGCGTTTTCGACAGAAGCTCTCCGTACAACACCGAATTCTCCTCGGCCAAGAATGTTGTCTTCCGAGAATCGAAGGTGATGGTACTCGATGTCAATTGTCGCATCAAACGGTCCATTTATATATCCACTGGTAAGCAACGGTACTGACGTTTCGGATGTTCCAACTGATGCCTGTGACTTTTAAAAATATAAAACGTTTTTGCTAAATTAAATAGCTACTTTCAAGTCATTGTTTGCAAGGTTATAGGAAACTGAAAGCGGTTTACAATATACTTGT
>LD344102.1:66323-90660 GCA_001465055.1 Ptychodera flava | reverse complement strand
GATAGATGATATTAAAAATAACAGCACGTGAAGAGGCGCGAGTTTTAGACCCTGTTGTTTGTACTCCAAAGTACCACATACGATAATACAACTTCTCACTCCCTAATCCATTCTCTGGTGTCTAGATTTGTGATTCACAATTTACACTGTTTTCCACCCTCTATAGTGCGTACCATACTACAGTCTCTGACCCATCTCTATGATTTAAACCCTTCTCTATAAGGAATTTCTCTTTCACTCTCATCATTTGCACGTGTAAGATTTGTGTTAATCGAGAGATTGTCATACTCTTTGAATCTTTATCGTTTATAATTATTCTGCAGTATTCTTCACACTAAGATTTTTCGTATCCAGTCTGAAGAAACAAAAACTTATGAGATACAGTGCTGGTGAAGTTTTTTATGTTCATGCTGAAGGTAAACACAAGTACTATCTTAATGCCATGTATTTGTTGTGTAAGATTAATCAAAGGGGCACGACCGCTTGTTTGAAAACTCCTTAATCAAAGTGTTAATAGCTCTGAATATATGTACACTGATGGACTGAACTGACTGCAAAATATTTCGTATCAACATTGAGATAGCACGCAACCTCCAGAAGTTTAGTGTGATCAGACTCTACGGGCTACGTGGTATGTATTTGTCCATATAAAAAAAAACAAAGCGAGAAAGTCACAAGTGTCTTACGTTTGACTTGCTCACAGTAAGAATCGGTATGTGCCTCGAATTCGTTTTGTACCACAAAAATGATAAGACCTACCTTGAAATGTGGAAACGTAATGGTTCTGTATGCTTCCTTCATGATCGGGGGATGTCCTTTGAGTAGAAGTTACTTGTGTTGTCGCCTCTGAAAATTATAGGAACATTTTCATTTACATCAAGAATTTCATAATTTGCAACCTTGGAAACGTTCAATAGGAATGGCCTATTTCCCACCCTCTATTGTGCATAAGGCTTACCACACTACGGTCTCTAGATCAACTCAATGACGTAAACCCTTATTTATACGGTGTGAAGATATTTCTCTTTTATTCTTATCATTTGCATGTATAAGATTTTGTCTCAATCGGGGCATTGTCATACTCTTCGAATCTTATCCTGCAGTATGTTTCACATAGGGTTTTACTTATCTGTTCTGAATATACAAACAATTGTGAGATACAGAGCGGTTGAGTTTGAAATGTTCATGTTGAAGGTAAACACAATTACGTTCATATTGCCAGGTATTCGTTGTGTAGGAACAAGGGGATACGACAGCTTGTTTTTATCAGCATTGAGGTAGCACGCATTCGAGGCATTCGAGGTGTCAAATACGTCTCAATATATTAAAGCTAATGAACTTTACAGTCTACAAAATATTTCGTATCAGCATGGAGGAAGCACGCAACCTCCGGCGTATCTGCGTGGTCAGACCCTACGGGCCTCGTTTGGTATGTGTTTGTCCACATGAAAAAAACGGAGAAAGTCATCAGTGTCTTACTTTTAACGTGCTTACTGTACGAATCATTTTTGGCCTCGGATTCGCTTTGTACCACAAAAACGATAAGGCCTACCTTGAAGTATGGAAACGTAATCGTTCTGTATGCTACCTTCATGTTCGGGCAATGTCCTTTGAGTGGAAGCTACTTGCATTGTCGCCTCTGAAAATAATATGAGCATTTTCATTTTCATTTATATCAACTATTGCAAAATTTGTAACCTCGGAAACTTTCCTTACGGAATAGCTATCCCAATACGAAATGTATATTATGAAGCAAAATTTAACGATTTGAAAGACACAACCGGAATATTCGTACCGATTACCTTTATCATTATGTCCATTTTTTCTATGATGAAGAAATAGTAGAAATAAAAGATTGTTCAAAGATTACTGAAAGTCATTTAGCATTTTACTTCAGCTAATCACTAATTGTCATAGTAACGAACTTTCTTTATTGGGATATATCTAGATTGACTTGATCAAAATCGTAGAAACTTGTTCTGTACATTGAAGAAAATATAATGACCAAAAGTCGGCTTGGATTTTTTAGAACATAAAATTTTTAATTTGCATATTCGACGAACTTTTCTAGTTATAGATATATATCTATATTAGCTTAATAAAAGTTGCCACAACCAGCTACATACATGGAAGATACTGCGATATAACATTATAGAAGTCAGCAGTTTTATTTTAGCCAATTACTAATTTGTGTATTAATGAACTTTTTTAAAGGAATATATAAATCTTGATTGACTACACCAAAGTTGACGAAACTTATTATGTGTATTGTAGATACTGTGATATAGTATTGCCAAAAGTAAGTCTTTATTTTTGACACATGCATATTGATGAGACAATTCTGTTGTATAAGTGAAAGATATTCAGCATTTTAATGTCAGTTTATTCATAATTTGTATATCTAATGAGCTTTCGCAGTTTGGCATATTTACCTTGAGAGACTTGACCAAAGGCAATTACACTTGCTATATAAAGTGGTGATACAATTAGCATTAAAAAAATCAATACTTTTATATCAGTAATAGCATATTAATATGTATAATGACATTTGGGATAAATTTGTCGTGAATATTGTTCATGATATTGATCATAACACTTTTAATGAAATTGCAAACATGTGGCAAAATTTTCAATTCAAAGACAACTGCAATATATGCTGAAACACATTGCATTTTCAGTTCATATCCGGTTACAAATTGTCGAAATTGGTAGACAGCTTACTGTAGCAATGATCACACCCAAAGTCAGTTTTCGAAATGAAAACCACCTCAACGAGTGTCTTTATGTGTTTTACGCTTACCTTGGTTAACGGGAAGCGTATCATTGTCGTCAAGTGTGGATGTCACAGTCACTCCAGTCATCTCAGTTGTAACATCGATAATCTTTGTTGTTTGATGCGCTCGCCCTTTATATAAGTAACATGCAAAATAAGCGATTCGTTAGATTGACTAATCTAACAGCAAAGGTATCTATGGAAAGCAAAATGTTTAATTATTCTCCAACAAAAGTTCACCTAGCTTTGACTCAAGAGTCAAATACAAAACTAACTGCTGCTGATGATAATATGAGGGTGTCTTGGTGGAAACCACATTTTCTATGTCCACACTTCAAGAGAACCATTCTAAATGGACCAACTCTAATTAAACTTACTAAGAGAGAAAATGTTGAACCACCTAGAAGAAAATTTGAAATGTCCGATTTTTCCCTGTTTACTCTGGTCACAAAACAGTCGTAATATTAAATTTTCTCTTAACGTAAGCTTTAAAGTGAATGGCAACACTGCCGTTTTAATGTTCAAATAATAAAATCACGCACATTTATTACATAGAGAAATGGAACAAAGCTACTCTACGATAACTAACCGTTAGTACGCGACGTTGTTATTTTGTAATCTGTTATAAAACTATCAACATTTCGAGTTTCGAAATGTCACTGGCAATTCACTGACGCTGTGTGAAATTATTTGTCGACTTTCACATGCTATCAAAAGTTTATTGCGTTGCCTATTCTAGGAAAACGATTTAGCGATCTGCGCATATTCTGGCTCGATATTCACTTATTCCTTCAAAAAGTGAACATTAAGTTTTATCGAAATACCAGTCATACGGGACTAATTTTGCGTAATAGAGTTCTTTGATTCTCAAGCGGGAAAAGTACACGGAAAGCAGTACCTACCCTTGATACCAATCTCAAGGTCTTCACTGTAAAAGATACTTCCGCAGTTTGTGCGAACGCGGCAGGAATAATTTCCAATATTTTGTTGTTGAAATTCAGGTACTTCATATTTGAACACCTTGCTCTTTAGATCTATGTCACTATGTAACACACTTCCTTGAAATATCCAATCAACCGTTGCTATGTCATCTGAGGCACTGCATTGCAGATCGATGTTGTCACCGAAGGCATTTGGTTGATGTGATACAGATATGCGTACATCTATACTCTCTGCAATTACGTGGAAAACTATACCATTGGTAGTTTGTCATTGAGATGAAAACTGTCCCTTGAATTTAAATCACTCATTCATATATATATATATATATATATATATATATATATATATATATATATATATATATATATATATATATATATATATCTCGATGCTAAAAGCAAAGCGTTATAAATAAGGTATTTCTTGACATTGGTCTACAGACCACGATGGAGCTACAGCAGAAAATAATAAACTTCTTTGATGTGACATAATCTGAATAACGGCGAGTTATATCCGTTTCGTATACCAAACGACCAAACAATGTAAGTCTATAAGCAGTCTTATCACCCGCCAACTATAATGAAACACATCCGTGACCGAACAAGCAAACGCGTTTCAACATTATCCATTGACAAGGCCAACTTTGATAAATACCAAGGTCCCTACAACACAGTCTTGAAATCAAGTGTTTACACCGACCTAATGCAATATATGTCAAAACCAACCAATCAATGAGGAAAAAGTAATAACAGGAAACTTATCATCATGTGGTTCAAACTCCTTTAAGAAGAAACATTGAAACTAACATTGATAATAATAGATAATAAATATGTTCCAAAGGGGTCCAAACTTCACAAGATTTTCAAAAGAAACACAGTTAAAAAGAGTTACAGTTGCATAAAGAATATGGCCAATATTATCAAATCGCATAACAACAGAGTTATCACCGGAAGCCACCGTAAAGATCGACAAGCTGTTTAAAATTGCTTGGACAAGTCTACATGCCCCTTAAAAGGTGACTGTTAAGCCAAACGTGTCGTTTACAAGGCCAAAATATCAACATGAGTCAAAATTCATCTATAGCCGGAACTATAAAAATAGCAGAGTAATGAAAACTATAGTCAAATAACACAATGCCATTGATCTCTTTGATAAATCCCATATATTCTATATATTCTGAACGTCTTCGATTACCTTGTATATGAACGTCAAACATTTTCTGTACAGGTCTTTTGGATCTATGTCCGGGTCTAGTAACAGTAAATGTATAATCAGCCTTCATTGTATACTCCATATGCTGGAATGTGGTCATATAAAAAGGTGTTTCATACGAGGGGAGAATATGTTTGTTTAAAGACCAACAGTGCCATGGTGTCGAAGGCTGGTAATTGTATATGTCAATGGGTTTGCTTGTTTTTAAGGCAACGTCAATGACTCGTCCAAAACCAAGATTGAATACAACGTGCATGGTTCTACCCTTGCGTCCACATGCAGTGAAGTCATCGTCTTCATCTGAAAATGAAAAAAATACATTGAGGCTTAACCTTTATAGATAATGATAATGTTGGCCATCTAGTTTCATGAATATAACCATGCATACTTATTTGAAACATCTTCGCTAAACTTACATTTAGCAGATGCCATCAATCGATCTGGAAACACTTCACCGAGCATAATGAGCTGCGCCAACTGTGATTGCAAGGAACACGATAAAGGTAGAATGCGTCAGGGAACAGATGCTTTGACTCTCAAAACTTCAAAGTTCCTGTTTTGTCTGTCGATTGAAAGTTTTCACCGGCCTATTTTTTCTGTAAATCAAAGATTTCATTTTTTCCGAGGCAACCATTTTGCATGTCAAATGGCGGTAAATATTCGGTAATATGTTTCTCAAATACCAAATCGTAAATGATGGCCCCTGATTTTTATTCTTACTTTTCAAAATGGAATGGTTCAAAGTTTCCTACGTAAAGTTTAAGCAAATCTTTAAATATTTCAATTTTGTAATAACTCTATGCAATGTTAATCATCTAATTTGAATATTCTGAAGGTATAGGTAACACAAAAATATGAAAATGAAGAAATACAAAGAAGTCCGACTTTGTTTTGACTTTAGATCTGAGTTGAAACTAGTCGATACTCGCTTAGAACAGTCAGAGAATTTGGTAGCAGTTACAAAGTTATAAAATGTGTACTGACCAAAGGTGAATGCTCCTTATCTCAAACATGGCGTCTAAATGCCACTGTGTTGTATTTTGATACTATTTACAGTGACAGATTACAATGGTTTAAATTGGATCACGTCACCGACCCCTGACATGTCCAGACAAACGCCGATTATTCGACATCGGACAGACGTATTCATAACTTAGGAGCTAGGCAATATGTTTTGGGTTTCGTCCAAAGTACAAAGTAAGGAGCCTGCTTCATGCGCAAAGAATATCACTCTTCGTGTGCGTGATCGTTACAATGCTACTGCATGCGTGATCAGTGCGTGATTTTAAACTTTTAAGGTAAAGAAAACAATAAAACCAAAAAGCTTGATACAGACGACGGTACAACAATCAAACCGTGAGCACCGCTTCTGCGATTTGATCGTGGCGTTGCCAAATTTTCAGTCGCGATCAGGAATAATTTGTCATGTTCCTACGAGAGTATGGAGTTGCCGCTAACTGTATATGTATCTGCTTTGGCGTGATTAAGAAATTGATAGCGTCTTTTACACGATGAAATATCCTGGATTAATTTTCACTATACGTGTTGTAATGTAGCACGAAAGGTTATAGTAAGGTACGTTCGTATTTTTGACCATTTTGACCACTTTCTGAGTAATGAGTGCACAAATTTCTAAATTATATTTTTTTGATTTCTTTTTACAATTTCATTCTATATAATATTCAAGTCAACCTAGCTGCAGGGCAGTGAATACACAATGTTCGATAGCTTATGAATTGAAACGATATTTGTTCTCAGCTTAGGTATCCCTGATGCTACTTTGCTTTAATCTTTAAATTTGTGTGTAACCACGTTATGTTGCAGTCTTTACTGTTTTTATTGACTAGAGGACTTTGGATAAGTTATTACCTAGCACTGTTACCATGGTTTCGCCCAAGGGGTCTGTGTCAGTTGACCACCATTTAAACACTGCTTTGTCGTCGCTTGCTGTAAGTTCTTCGACCTTTAGCATCAAGTAACCGTCAATATCTTGCAATGACATACGTGGATATTTACTTTCAAT
This sequence comes from Ptychodera flava, assembly GCA_001465055.1. Taxonomy (NCBI): domain Eukaryota; kingdom Metazoa; phylum Hemichordata; class Enteropneusta; family Ptychoderidae; genus Ptychodera; species Ptychodera flava. Next base: position 83,710 of record LD344102.1, on the reverse strand, counting down.
GGCAATTGGAGAACAAGCTATCCGCTCAGAAGCAACTGAAATGGAGGTAAGAAAAATGGATGTCTTTACACGGACGAAAGTGCTCTGAATTTCAAAAAAACGCTCTTCACAATTGTCGTTTATAACTTAACATATATATCGAAACTAAGTTTCGAAAAATTATCGTCTGCTACATGTAAGGATCGAGGTGGCGCCCTCTTATGAATTAAAACTTAGTTACTCATGGAAAATGTAGAGCCGTCATTAAATAACGGATTTCGCTGGATGTAGGGGTACTAGAAGGACGTATAGATACTAGGGTCTGTAGTCCATTTGGGTGAATGTAATATATTAAAATAAAACATAATATTGTCATGGTTTTCAATGGAACAGTGATTGGTCTCCAGTAGATCGCATGATGTTAAATCTACGATGATATCTACGTGACAAAAAAAAATCATGCGTTTTCCAGCGATTCATGGTGTTAAGCCTTCTCATTGCAACATGTAGCCGCAACGAGGCTTTAATAACGTAGTAAGTCTTTATGGGATGAACAGAGTCTCCGAGTTAACAGAATATAAAGAAATGCAGTTTAAGGGACTTTTGTCCATTTCTTAAAAATATTAATGACAACGATGGTAGGTTTTTATTCGTTTCTGAAATCCTAAAATCATATTCGTATGAACATAAAAACTTACCACTGCCTGTTGTTAATATGTTTATGCAAATATTTTGGCTTACTCCCACTCTCATAGTACTATTTAACAATAAGGTCGTTTCCTTCGGTACAACAATATCTTCATCGAGGTCAAGCAGAAGTTCATGATTGTCACGAACACGAGGACCTGCAATTTTGAGTTTGGAAATATATATTACTATATGTTACTGAAGGTCTATGCATCCTGCAATATTCCGACGGAAATTAAATTGTCGTCAGCTCTTCACTGTCATTTATATGGTTGGGACGTAAAACTATATTGGGTTTTAAGGTAGTGTTGAGATTACCGACTCAAGGAGCTTGTTTAAATGTGTAAATCTTTGAGCATTGATCATGTGGCGGTTATTCTGATGGACCAAGGTACATCGCATGCTTATGTTAAAGTCTTTCGATGCTCTAGCAGTAATTGACCATGATACATCAGAATCCAAATAAACTTGAGTCTACTTGAGTTCAGTACTGTTCTCATGCTGTTTGGTGCAGAACAATAACATTTGATCAGCGAAGCGTGTTTTGAAGGTGTTATTCTTGAGGTCTGTGTAAACCTTCTCTTTATTGACTTCTGTTGAGATTTCGGCAATATTAGGGCTTACAATGTACGAGTATAGTAACCGTTCTTATCAGATAAGCACAGGATAGTCATAGATATTTTGGCTTTCATAACAGACAGATAGTAGAAGCGGGAGTGGAGAAACGAAGAAGACGATCATTATGATTGTATTTTGTAAGACTTACTTGTAACGTGTGGACATATTCCTGCTGTCGACCATGAGACGGAATTGCAGATAGCGATTGAAACCAAAATAACGAACACACTGAAGTCCATACTTAAGAAAAGAAGGAAAGGTTGGGATGAGTCAATCAAAATCAAAATCAAAATCAATCTATAGTCTCGGTTTTATTAAGACGTACCAAATGCCCGGACAATACATTGGATGGTAAAAGTAATTCATATTATAAAGATATATCTAGATTCAAAGGGAGCACTTTTCATAAGCACTATATGTAGCTTCGAATCAAAATTAATCATGAAAATAAGTAGACTGATCTACAATTTTTTTTCATTTGTTTAATGGAAAATTTTTCTTTTGATTTGTTTTTTTTACTGTTGCTCACAACAAAGCTTTTTCCATTAAATTGACAATCAACCGGGAAATAAAATGGTGCGTTTTAAACGGTACAATTGTGCAACTAAAAACTGTGAAAGATATTGATAAAGAAGAAATATCCGTCATCACCAGGACATTAGATAATAGTCTCAAAGTCAGTGTCAGCCACATGTCAATACTTCCCATTATACGTACCTATGTAAGTATCAGCAATACTATTGTTCAACAGAGACATTTAACAGTAAGCTTCAGCGATAGCAGAACTGTAGCTACTCGACTTGTGGATAAAGATATGGTTTCTGTGAATGACGCTGCTAAGTGCACAACTGTCAGGCTATATGACAGTGCATCCATAAGTATCTAGAAAACGTTATCCCCTTAAATAATAGGACGTCTGCTGCCGGAAAATGATATCGTGAAGCATAGATATCAAAACTATTGCTCATTTGTATATTTTTGCGTACGAGTACATCGATTTGAATCCGCCATGTGTTCGACTAATGTTTTGTAACAAGTGTCAACCATTAAGCGTACATGTGTATCATCTTTATGTAAATCAATTTGCGCAAATTGCTTTGAAATTAGCGTCCGAAGCCTACGTCATGTCGAAGTCTATTTTAACGGTAGTCGGAAGATCTCTGAATAAATACAAGAGAAATTTCTCAAAAAAATCATAAATTTTAGAAGCAATATTAATACATACCTTGAACAAGGCATATCAACAAAACTTGAATCTGTGTCGCAGACAATATTTTTGTATTGCAAACCTGAAAAAAACATTTGTTAAAACGCTTCTTCATTGGTCGGGCCAGGTCACATGGGTACGGTGCTACAGGTCAGAGTGTATTTCTAAGGTAAATAAACACATAGGCAAGTTTTTTATCGCCTTTTCAAATGTCTTTCTCAATTGAACACGTCAACATTGTCGATAAAATGTCCGAAAAATTGTCATTTGACGCAATATTACGGCCACTCTTCTTTAAATCAGAAAAGTATATCTAAGTATGGGTGTTATTAACAAGTGTAATATGAAAAACATGTTAATAACGTTGTACCACTTTACCGAAATGTAACATGAAATAAATATTCGGGCTATCCTGTGTCGTTTTATGTTTCTAAAATTATAGAATTAACAATAATTATTAAAATCGTTTGTACACGCTAATGTTTCATTTGTAAGGCAATTTTACACAAAGATAAGTATAGCATGTTCGTTATCAGGCAATTTCTATCATAGATTTGTTGTTGCTGAAGGTAACAAAGAAAATGTCTTTTGTTTTCAGACGTAAAATACAGTCATAATTTCGTCGGCAGCAGATCAAAAAATTGAGTTATTTCTCCAGTTAGTTATGGCCCAATGCAAAATAGCCATAAAATACGAAAAGAACACTATAATGAAACGAGGGGGTGAAATTTTCCAATTCCTTTCTTTCAACGTGATCTGAGATACTCGCCAATATAACGTAATTTAGAACTTACATCTACACTTCTGTTAATATTTTGTAATGAATATTAGAATAAAATAATCAATAATGATATGGAGACGTTTTTGACTGGATAGAGCACTCACATCTAAAAATTTGGTGCTTTCATGTCCCCTTTAATGTACTTGTTATGGTGATAATTGAGTTGACTCGTAAAATATTTGCGGCCTGCAATAAGAAGCTATTATTTTAGACTTGTGGTCAATATACTACAATGATTTGCTGGTTATGTTATATTACATTTCCTACGTTGATTTAATTCTTCATAAAATCTTACAAATTTAACACACCTACTAAAAAAGAACATTCCTTGTACACATAAGGGGTGCATGGTCGACCGTAATTGTTAAGCTGTACAAACAAAACAGGTGGACTTGAAATGCGCATCATGTAGCATAATAACTGAAAAATCTCTCCATATGTCACTCGAGAATCATATAGTTCAATATAATACAAGATGGAAAATTCCCTTGAATTGCTTACTTTATTTATTCGTCAATACTGGAAAGGAATCATTGTGTTTTTTAAGCACACACTATCGTCATGAAACATAGGTTGCATTTGTGATGGCTGATTATATTTATTTTGTTCAATTTTGACAAGACTGACCCTCAACACGAATCTATCATAGAGATGAACAAGCAACTTGGTTGACTTTATGATATTGTAATCGATGGAAAATTGAATATATTATATCTTGATTTTTATATCCTCTAAATGAAAAATTGTTGTCTTAGATAACGCTGATAATTCTGTAACGTAAAGTACTCTGTGGATGTTCTTTCTGTCTCACTGCCTCTGTCACTTTGCCTGTCTGTCTGTCTCTTGTTCGCTCTCTCTTGCGCACTCTCTCTCAGAGTCTCTCTCTCTCTCTCTCTCTCTCTCTCTCTCATGGTGAAAAATTCCTTGAGGGATTTGAACAACATACAGCATTGCACAACATCGAGATCGAAAGACAAATATTTGCTCAAATTTTCTGTGTCGGAAAGCGAGAATAAAAGTCATTGTCATTGTGCAACAATTGTACCAGAGAGAGAACTCACCTATCTGTACCGAAATTAGGCACTCAAAATGGCCGCCATAACTATGTTTACTTTATTTGGAAAAATTGAATTTTTGACTTTCATAAAAATAAACCGGTTAAAGTTTTGTGTTTTCCATGAGTTACAAAGAGAGCCTCCACAAGTGATAGACCAAACATGGGTATTTGTAAAGTTTGAGAGTCCGGATACTTATCCCCCAAGGCGCATTTTAGTGCCTTAAGGAACTAAAGGCTGGATGTAAACATGTTGGCATTGTTAGAGCCAGAGTTTACCTTGCATTGTTAACCTGTTTTCAGAATATCGGCGAACAGGGACAAGCTAAATGTACAGCGATATCACGCAATGACACCTGAATAGTTAACTAAAGCCAAACACTGTGATTCATTATCGTAGAGATACACTTTGATCTCCCTGGCAGGTCGTGACCGATAAATAGGAATACACATCAAGATTTTTCAAGCAAATCATTGGTTGTGTCAAGGTTCGAGGACTCTGATCACTTAATGCATACATACACTCACACAGTAGACCTTGTGAGGGCTCTCTCTGCACGTATCTATAAATTAGAAATAACAAAATAGCCATGTCATGTAACTGGATTGGTTGCTCTGAAGTTTCGCCGGTTTTTCTTTTTTTTAAGAAGGCCAGCCTATATGATTAACATTCGATTAATATCCTCCCATTCACACTATTCGCCCTTCCTTTCTCGAGGTCAATCCATCTACCGTCTATTTTTGTGGTTGTCACGTTCTTTCATAGTCTATGGTTCTATCTATTACCCTTAATGTCCGTTCGTCTACCTGTCGTTGTCTGCATGTCGTTGTCTGGTTGTCTATGTCAGTCAGTCAATCAGTCAGTCAGTCAGTCAGTCAATTAATCAGTCTCTCTCTCTCTCTCTCTCTCTCTCTCTCTCTCTCTCTCTCTCTCTCTCTTGGCGTATAAACTTCGCCCTATTTACGAACGGGAATCTAAACAGAAATCAAATACAGTACCAAATTATGTTACATGGATTAAAATGGTTTTAATCGATGCCGTTGATACCGTGATCAGCTATCTGTGCATCGATATCCTGCAATGACACGTGAATTACCAAATAAAGTCATACCATTCTACTTCAGTGATTTATGAGTATTGAGATACCCTCTGATCTCATACTTTGGTGCAATACAGGAGGTCGAGATATGCCTTTATTGATTTCGCAACTAGAGTGTATAGAAGAGTACGCAGTACGGTGAGTCACCGCTATAATTGGTAACTTCACTGAGTCGCACGAAGAACCTTGTGAGGGCTCTGTCTGCACTCACCAGTAATTTAGAAATCACAAACTAACTATCACATAGCTGCATTTGGTTGCTGTGACTGACTAGTTTACGCCGCTATCGCTTTCGAAAGTTTGAGCTTTTCACTGCACAATATTTTATCATTCAATTGACAATCGAATAAATATCATAGGAGCCTAAGTTCAGTATAACAGAACATTTTGTTGTTTTAACGATGATTCTGCACCGGAAATAAATAAAAAATAATTAAAATAGTCTGCATTTGTTTGAACTTGTTTAATCTACAAAGATTTATCACAAAGGTTTTCATAATAATTTATTAAACCCATCGAATCGAAATTGAGCGCAGTAGGGTTAAAATTACTTGTATATTAAATCATGTAATTTGTTGTAGATGCTTCAGTAGTGATCATATCTGTAGCATTTCACATCATGTGAGACAGATGAGTAAGCTCGGTTTGATGAGCAGGTTTGTCTCTTCCGGAAACACAATTCTTCCTTTCTTTCTCCAGGCCGATCCAGCTTCCACTTACAATTTTATATTTGTGTTTTTTATTTGAGTTCAATCACAATAAAAGTGATATCAAACAATAAATCTGGGACTAATAAGCTTCAGTTTCCAAATTCCGCCCATCTTTGTCTTTGTTCCCTTCCATGTGTTTCCCTTACTGCCCGACGGTCAGCTAGTCTGTCTGTATGTTTGTCTGGTTGTCTATGTGTCTCTGTCACTCACTCAGTCAGTTGTCAGTTTTATGTATCTTTCTGTCTCTTGGAGCATCATCAATGCGTCTGATTAACGGACAGAAATCTAATAACAAACGCATCGCTGATGCTACATAAATCAAACTTGTTTTCAGTAGTGTCGCTGAAACCGTGACATTGATATTGTGCAGTGGCATCAGAATACTCAAATAGGCACACCATTGTGGGTCATTGATTTATGATAATCATTACTCAGATACCCTCTGATCTCATACTTTAGTACTAACAGTATATCAGGTCACGAGAAACCTATATACGCAATTACTGTGCAGAGACTAACATACTTATCAAACTGGGGCGAGTGGACGCCATTAATGGCGTCACAGAATCGCATAAAGGACCTTGTGAGGGCTCTGTGTCACAAACCAGTAACTCTGAATTCTAAAAATTGCCGGTTAATTACTGTATAAGATGTCATTACTTTTTACTGTTCTCTATCTGAGGTTATTAGAATTTCACGGAAGATTAAGTGACGAAGTGAGATGGGAGCAATGATCCAAAGTTGACATGGACTCTGTAGACACATCAATGCAATGACATGAACGCACACTTGGAAGATTGATAAATAGTTGCATCAAAGAAACGTAAATGTGGGAATGTGTACAACTGGTGGGTACAGTGGAACTTTCAGTAGTGAGTAAAGGGAATCGGGAGCTAGAAGTGTTGCAGAGAGTTGGAAGAGGACACTTTAAGGTCTGGTTTTGGCAACAGACCATTATGGCTTTCCTGGGAACTCTCAGGAATGAATATGCCTTTCTAACTTTAATGACAACGGACAATTATACATGTACTGAGTTGAGCAACTGCATCATCATTTCAGTTTTAGACTACTTCACTATCATTTAACTGTCAGTATACCATGGTTACCATCAATCTATTTAGAACCCTTTGGCTTTGGGTTGTACTACATGCTGTAACACATTGGAATGAATCAAACTACACATGCAAATACTTTCTCCGGGCTACTGCTATTAGTATGACAGCCTGAATGAAAGACACAGAGGGATCTATAGTACATCATTTCAAGATCGGTCAGCTTGAATAGGATTTTGTACTCGTTGCCTCCTGTACTTAACATTAAATAGCAGTAACCTGTAATTGTAAATCGTCGTTTATTGCTGCTTATGTAGAATATTACACGTTATGTATAGGTAAAGATTTGAAACTATGATATGTATGTAGAAATATGAAACGCGTGTTAAAAATTGGTGATGTAGAAAATGAAAATACTTTGGGTTGCTTCTGCATATATATATATATATATATATATATATATATATATATATATATATATATATATATATATATATATATATATATATATATATATACCTCTTTCTCCCCTCCTCTCTCTCTAACTTAAATGAGAGACTGACAACAGCAAGCAGGAGAAATGCTTCCAAAGTGACTGGGAAAATTGCTGACATACATACTTCCTCAACTCTCTTATGAAATCAAGTGGCTCTCCCCTAATGTAGCCCATATTCCACTCCGTTCTCCTATTTGTATCAATATCCCGACTATCTCAGTCTCTGTCTCATTTTCCAATGTGTCATTTGACTGTGATATATATTTATAAAATTGCCCCTCAATCTTCTATTTTGCACACTCACACAGAGGTCACCGATACATTCACAAATTTGATTTAATTTATAGCTTTATTTCAGACTCAAAAACGTCATGCTAAACGAAAGAAACGACTTCTTAAATAATGAGGGCAATAAAACCTATGAGTGCTTTGGCGTCGCCCATGGATAATTCTGAGCTCAAACAATAGCCAGTGCAATACTAATTGTGACCCATTCAGCGTCGCTGCTGTTTTCCATAATATGACTTTAATCACCGTGAGCGGACAGCCTTTTGCTACAGTTTAATTTCCCATAGAAAGTTGCAAAAGCTTTGAGCTACGTTTTCTAGTCTTAAAACATTTTTGCGGTACAAAACATGCCGATAGGATCACGATTAGTGGCAGCTTGAGCGCTGAATAATTTTTCGAGTTGGCAAGTACGTTGAAATTTCGAGTCAATGATGGAAGTAGCGCCCATGGTTTTTGACGAAATTCACGCTCTTTTCTACAATAATTTCTATGCCTCATCGGTCTCTGCACTACCATATAGCCATCTTTCACAACGGTTAGATTTTTTTTCATTTAAGGAGACATTGCCTTCCAACAGTGTTTCAAACAGCTCAAACCTTACGAGGATCAATATATGTATCACAACTCAAAGGTCGACACTTTTTTCAACAGAACTATTTTCATGGGAAATGAGTTCAGACTTTAATAAAATTGCTTGTTTCATAAAATGGAAAATACAATAACTTGCGTTATGGATGCCCAATACTGAGAACATATTACTAATAAAAATACCGCCACCACAAAGCTTTGTATGTCAATCATTTGATCAGACTTGGACCACATTGTCGCCGGAAGCCGGATGGGCTAGGAGCATCGCTAACACGCAACCCTTAAGATGACACTCAGTGTCCAGGGGGCATTAAACAGTGAATCAGTCGGCGGGGTGGACGTGTGATTTGTCCAAAATTATTGCCATTTACTTACTATTTAATAGGAATTCTGTTAAATTCCTAAACACTTTAATTTGGATGTGACATGTTTGCTGTCCCACGTGAAACATCACGTTTTGAATTATTTTTCACCAAAGAGTAAGATCAAAGCCAAATGAGGAAATTCTGTCAGATAAGCACATTTTTTTAGATACATGCCTTAAGGCATTTAGCCTTGTTTCAGTGCGCATTCAATGCTTGTCTTTCGGCAGACCAGATCGTTGAGGGCATATAAACGTTGGGTAGAGATTAGCAGCTGTGTGAAGTACGATAAACTGTGAGGGAGTCTGAACTCATTATGCTAATGAAATACAACTGAAAAACTAATGTGCACCAAAATAAATAAGAAGTGGTAGAATTTTGAAAATAAACTGATTTAGTAAATATAAAGAAATATAAAAATGATGTTCTCTACTATTTAAGAAAGTAGACTGCATTGTTCTGAATCCACAATCATTGTTATTTTCAACTTGCAGTCCCTCAAACATCAGGTGCAGTTGAAATAATTTCATAATATTTCTTGACATGCAGGGGGCCAGGCAACGTTCTGTAGTAAAAGCTGGCACGGAGTTAGCGGGAGGGCATTTCTCATAAGCCGGGCGGGAACGTAATGTCAATCTGTTTCTCAGAAGGTACTTAAAGCTTCATCAATAGAGATTAGAGAGGGCATAATGTATTCGGTTGGTTTCAAGAGTTTGTCGATGGAAGAGCAAAATCCTGTGGCAATGTGAGGACAGTATGGAGCTGTTACTATGGGGGAGAGGGCAATGGGAAGAAGGTGACCGGTGAGCTTCCTCTTTTGAAGTGAGGAAGGAAAAAACTAATTTTTGGCGGCAAATATTGTTACTAGACGATTGACTTTAGATTCAGTAGCTGGGCGGTAGCTCTTGCATAGTACGATATGCAGTCTACGTGCGAGTCAAAGGTCACAGATAATAAATTCGTTCTTATATATTGACATTTGTTCATCGAAACAACCTACTCAATCCAACAAAAGATACCAGAGAAACAAGCCTTCAAGTGTAATAAAGTAGCCATACGCCACCTACATTCAGCACAATAGAATTATAAATCTGTACGACGTGCATTATATCCTTTGCGTTACGCTCGACGATGCAGTGTGTCCTCAGCGGAATGGGACAACATAAACGAAATAACAATCAAACTTCAAACAAAGGAAATAAAAATTCCAGCTCAGAGCCAAATGCAAAAGCGTTACTTGTACTTACATATTTTGAAATGTTCCGGCTAGACTGCCGGTTTTAAGAATTTAAAGCTATGACAAATGAGGTCATCAAAGTTTAAATCTTGCACTCTGCACTAACTGGTATAATCAGTCACGTGTCTTTTGCGTGCAAGGACATATTTTAAATCCGGTATACGATTATTTAAAATGTAGGTGTTACTTGCGTAAAGTCCTTAAAGTTAATCTGAAATCTTGCTCCTCCTAACGTAAGTTGCCGCCAACTGGTTAATGTCGTAAATTTTACAAGATCACCACAAAACAGGTTTCGAATGCTGATAAACTTATTTTACATATTTTCGAAATTTACCTAAAATTTGGAGGGTAAAGTAGAGCTGTTCATCACTCCTCTCCCACTGTCATATGCGGTAAATATGCCCTCCAACTGAAATTTGATTCCTACTGCCCTCAAGTATCTATGGTCTGCCCGCTCTTCAATCCCAACAACACTGCAACTTGAAGCTCCCCACTGCCCTCTCCCCACCATAGAAACTCCCGCCCACTTTTATTTACAAGACTCAATACGTACATGTATATTTAAAAAAAGCTAAAGAAAGCTAGTGTTAAGCTAGTGTTGTACTAAAGTTTTTTTCTTGTTTTCTCTGCCCACTGTAAAACTGAAATTTATTCCCAGACCATAGTAAATATTGACTTTTCTCCCCGCCAGTTGATTAGTTCTTGAATTTGCCCACCCGCTGCTAGCACCATAGCTTCGTATACAGCATCTGACATGGTAGTTTTGGGCGTAGAAACTCCTTAGGCTTTTTATGTTTATGTGACGGTTTATTTGGTTTCTTACACGCTATTTTAGATCATGCACAAAAATGTTAAAATTTACATTTCTTGGAGTGCAGGACTCGTCAGTTTCGATATGGCTCCACATCCTACCAGCAAAGAGGCAATGATACGCCCTGCGAGCCAACTGTGTGAATTTCTTCGAATTCAAGTTGTAGACCACATCATACAAGCGTGATGTGGTGGCGCTGGTAGATTTGAGGCGATTAAAGCCATATTTTGTTAGCTAATACGGGCCTTCCAAGAGCATATTCATTGAAATTTTATGTCTCGTAACTGGTCATAAAATTGGTGAATAGTGGTTGTTTGGTCATAAAGTTCTTTCGTCTAAACATTCTATTGTCCAACTGCTTCAGCAATTTCAGATTCCCTGGTAACCCTGATACCCATGTGCAATTAAAATGGGCGGTCAACAGTTTCTTTGTGCCTATTTTTGGAGCATTGTTGAGCCAAAACCAGATGTTGACTACATTGTAACCGCTCATGCTCTGAAAGCGGGTCGATGAAGTTTTACCTCATTTCGAACTGTAAGTTGTGGGGTTGCTTACGTCGTGCCTTTTACAGGTCGTTAACAATCCAATGTGATATATCGCCGGTACATTCTTTTATCTACTACAAGAAACTAAACATCCCCGATACCGAAGATACGGCGGGACATTGAAAGGCAATGAAACTTCTCACATTTCTCCAACTGATAGCGTACTGTGGAGGTGAGTGTCAAAGTAGTAAATGTTTTAACTCTTTGCCTTTCCGTTTCTTATGTTTTGACCCTGTTTGAAAACAGCGCAGGAAATATAATGAGTCCAATGTCATTCAGCCAATCCTCTCGATTCGGACCACCACGTCTATAAACATGTCCCCTTCCCAGATACACAATCAATAACTTGGACCAAGCTACCATTTTTAGTCTTCAGTATCGTAATAATATATAGGGCTCAGCCCTTTGTGTCGTGCCAGGCATTGAGATTAAAAATGTTATTTGTATCGACTCATGATTAGTAATCATAAAGGATAAAATAGAATTAATTGTTACTTTCTATAAACGTTTGTACAAGTATGACCGGTTTACCCTCTGATGACAGTTCATGTACACGATGTCAGACCCTGTAGGTATAGATTTTCTGTTATGTGTAAAAAGGTTTGACAAAAAGTTTCAATTTTTACCATGATTACTATCTATTGTGTAAACAAGGGACGTGTTGTGCAATCATTAACTTTGCAATAGTAACTGTACCTCCCAACTTCCGATATCGTAAGCTAAAAACCAGCGTTACTTCTAAAAACGGGTAAATTTTGCATATATTTATTGACACAGAGGGCGCCTTTCTAAAATTCAATTCCAGCATTCTCTGCGAATGTTCTCGTTCATATGCACGAGAGTTTTCTCTCTTCTTTTAATTTTTAGGCGTGATAAGAAATTTTGTATCAGCGACAGGGTGGATAATTACAATTACTCATTAATAAAAAAGATATATTTTATAAATGGCATGTTATAAAATAATAGAGAGCACGTTTCGAATTTGTTTATTTATGAGCACTCAAAAAAACATGGCGGCGCCCACGAAAGAAGGGTACACTTCCAGTTACTCGCATAGTATATTATGAATACGCGCATGCGTAGTCAGTAAGCCGCTTGGCGCGACTAATAACAAATCTGGATTCTTGAGGAACCGATGGAGCGCAATCGACGACCACAGGTTCTCCTGAGAAAGGTCGAGATCAGCGAAAATTCATTTTAAGTCAATTAGGATATTATGCATGATATTTTCGATTGCATGAGACTGAAAGAAACTTGCAAAGTGGCATGTATTGCGGTCTCTTAACATGGTGTTTTATTTTGAGGGCGAGATACTATTAGCACTGGTAGCAATACGCCTTTTAATCGGATACTCATGTTACCAAAGTCAATAGCCAGACAGTTTTTGGCTGTTCAACTGTGACATACATTCAGATTGACAAACTATAGAAGCATTACACAAAGTAGTGTGTATGAACATAACATCATATTTAAAATAATTTATGCATTTTTGCTAGTTTTAACATATTTTATATATTATTAATAAAAACATTGATGTTCTATTTTACCTATTTGTCTGATATCTGTATAGTCAGTAAATTAAATAAAAACTGAAATTACGTTCATCTAATAGGACGTCCTAATTGGATCAAAACTAATCCAAATTAAAAGCACTTTAAAGTATTTCAACGACAACGTATAATAAATGAGCGAAACAAGAAATGTCACATAAATGGGATCTTAAATTTTTGTGTCACGGTTCCACTCTTTACAGGAATACACCTTACACCCGTTGCAGTTAAAACTGTCATTTTTTATTACACTCAGAAATGAAATATACGGAAACACACTTTAACATGTTTTCGTTCTGGCTTCAGACTTGAACTGAGGCATGCTTCCTAGTATTTGTGCTTTTAACTGACAGTGATGTGGCAAAAGGTGCGAGTGCTGCTCCGTGCACGTGTTACTTTTGGCGGATTAACTCCGATATTTGCATAGGTTGGATAAGGAATGTCAACATTAAATCCAGTCAGATTTCAGTCAGTTTCATATCACTGTAAAATTACTCATATGTTTTTAATATGATATTAATATTAACCTCTTAAAGTAAGTTAAGATGCTCCAAAAATGTTGAACTAGATGAATAAAAACGCTTTGACAGTGAACATGGTTAACAGAGGATATATATGATTTAAAATAGAAATATGTCTACGTTTGTAACATACCTTGACAGAATTACCAAATAAAATACGATAACTAAAGTAAACTTGCCCGCTTCTGTGTTTATTCTTGAAAGATAGGAGTACAAATAACAACACTTCTCATGTATAAATTTTCAACTCTCTCTTTCAGTCACATCTGCCTTTTATCAAACTGTTTATAAAAAAGAAGGAGATACCTCATTTCTTGAATGTCCAATTGAAAAACTTCGGCGGCAAATATATATTGTTCGCCGGAAACTCCATGGTCAATTCATCTCGCGACTGTATAAAGATGGATCACAAGTTTCCCCCAACAAAAGAATTTATATCAATAAGTCGTCACCAATGACTCTGGTCATTGAAAGCGTACAAAGGTCTGACGAAGGTGTATATCGTTGCCAAGTGTACTTCAGTGAATCAACAGCAGTGTTTGGTGCCCTTCGACTGCACGTATATTCTTTTCAAGGTAAGAAAAACAGTTATTATCATCATCCATAAGTGCATTTAAATCAACTTGTTTGTATCAGTATATGTATTGATTAAGATATTGTGATACATTTCTTCAGTGTGTCTAAGGTTCAAAATGTGGAGATACACCAGTAGCGTTGTCCAAAATATTCACTGCATATGCAAAAGGAGGCTATCGGATCTCTTAAAATAGTCTCCCTAATGATGAACGCTCACTGCTCCCAACCTTGGTTGCAGCCGTTCCGGTCACTCATTCACCTTGTGTAGTCCTCCTCTTGTCCTTTAACCACACAATCTCACCTGGCCGTTCCGGTCACTCATTCACCTTGTGTAGTCCTCCTCTTGTCCTTTAACCACACAATCTCACCTGGTTCAAATCCCTTGTGACATACGTTTCGATCATAATACCTCTTGTATTTTCTAGTGCTCTATCGGAGATGAAAGTTTATTTTCGTGGACTTGTGCGGATTCAGACTCTGAACTGTGATAGCCAATCAGCTTTCAGTATTCATTAGCCAATCACATCGAGTTTGTGATGTTGCGGTATCCCGCCAAAAATGGATACTTTTCTCACGTTCTAGATGTTACTGTTCAGTACTAGTTTTAGTGTTGCTGATTCGGGTGTCGATCCAGTAATTTAAAATGACCCAGAACCTTGCTCAAATCCCCATCCCATACATTTTTGGTGCCGAGACCAGGATGGCAGACGCTCCAGAGCAACCCGTATTGACACCACTCACGAGACTGAAGGGAACGAGAAGAGGCCATCGGGCTTCGCTGACCAAACTCTTCAACAAGGCCGAAAATCTCATCGCTTCTTTCGACTCTGAAGCCAACAAGACGACTGCCCTGGACAATCTCATCACTCTGAGTGAGTTGATAAACTCTAAGTACGATATTCTTGCATCAGTAGATTTGAAAATAATCGAAAGTGTTGACGAGGGTGCACTCGAAGGAGTCATCGAGGAGGCCGACGACTATCTCCATAACGTGTTCGACAGGAAACGTAAGATATGCAGATTTATCGACAGAAATTCGGAAAGCTCATCACCAGCCAGATCTAACAACGGAGGAGCTTTACCCGCGACTCAGTCTACTTCTGTGAAAACCACTAGTCTACCGAAACTTCAACTACCCACATTCTCCGGGGACATACTGAAATGGGTGAGTTTCTTTGACGCCTTCAAGTCTGCTGTAAATGACGACAAAAATCTGGGAGACGTACAGAAATTCCAGTATTTACGCGCTCAGCTTCAAGGTGAGGCAGCTCGGACCATCGAAGGTCTATCTCTCACAAGTTCAAACTACGGACATGCACTTCAACTTTTGGATGAACGGTATGGCCAGAAACACAAAATCATAAGCGCCTACATGAAAGCGTTGTGGGACATGCCTACTCCCACAGGAGAACTCAGTAGTCTCAGAAATTTCTACGACACCCTTGAGAGCTACATTCGTGGCCTTCAGTCTCTTGGGAAAAGTGAAGAATCGTACGGAGATTTACTTGTACCCATAGTGTTGGAAAAACTTCCCGTAAATACTCGCAAACAAATCGCACGGGAACACGGTAACAACGAATGGAACCTGGCCGATCTACAGAAAGTGATTTACAAGGAAATCGACGCACTTCAGGCTGGCTACTCAACCGATGAACTGGACTGCGGTTCCTCTGACAAACCATCCATGACAGCCGCATTTCACGCCAAAGCTTCACCCGCTAAACCCAAGAAATCCAGATCGTGTGCCTATTGCAAGGACTCTCATTTTCCCAACGACTGCATTGTCGTCTCAGATCGCGCCAAGCGACTTGATATTGTGAAACGCGATAAACTTTGTTTTAATTGCTTGGGAAAGCACCGAGTTAGTGAGTGCAAATCAAGATTCAGTTGTCGTGTATGCCGCAGAAAACATCACACGTCTCTTCATCAAGATCACACGGACAATAACACTGATAAAACTGCAAAGGCAACCGAAAATACCCCAGCTACTGAGACACACATTCAATTTGCCAAGACGGAGGAGAGCTACAATGCCAGTAACTCGCAAAACGAACCAATCCTTCTCAAAACAGCCGTCGTTCCAGTCTCTACGAAACGCCAAACAGTTGACGCTACGGTGTTATTGGACGAAGGTGCTACGCGTTCATTCGTCACGAGAACTTTCGCTACAAAACTCGGTTTGAAGATTAAAGGCACTGAAGTAATTCGGCTGACATCATTCAGTGACAATCAACCTCGCGAAAGATCAATCGATGTAACCACGCTTACACTGAACACGCTCTCTGGACAGAAAATAGACATTTCTGTGCTCGTCGTACCTCAGATTACCACAAGAATGGCTAACTTTGTCACACGATCGCTCATCGATGTACCCTACCTACGAGAACTGAAACTAGCTCACCCCGTTTCGGATGCCACTTCGTTCGAGATATCTGTGTTGATCGGTGCGGACTATTATTGGGATTTTGTAGAAGATCGCGTGATTCGTGGCTCAGGACCTACCGCCGTGTCCTCAAAGTTCGGATATCTACTTTCCGGTCCCATTCACTCAGGAAAGGCGACCAAAAACCCAGCCACGATTCTACACATTCTCACGAACGCATGCGAAGAAGAGTCTCAACTCAAAATTTATTGGGATCTCGAGACAATCGGTATCAAAGACGAACTGCTCGCAAACAATAAAACGAAAGATGACTTCGAACTGTACAGAGACACTCACTTACGCATTGAAAATGGCAAGTATGTGGCACGGTTACCATGGAAACCAGACCACCCGGCCCTACCTACAAACTACAATGTCGCGGAGATGCGTACGCGTTCTATGGCTCGCAGACTGACACCGGACATTCTGGAGGCTTATGACAAAATCATTTCCGACCAAAAGGCGCGGGATTTCATCAAAGAAACGACAGATAATGAAAGTGAGCGTCGCAGTGGCCACTATCTGCCACATCACCCAGTCAAGAAAGATTCAGCCACAACGCCAATACGGATTGTTTATGACTGTAGTTGCAAGCAGTCGACCGATTCTCCAAGTTTGAACGATTGCCTACTAACGGGCCCGCCTCTACTGAACGACCTAACGCAAATTCTACTTTGATTTCGGGTAAACCGCATCACTTTTTCGAGCGACATCGAAAAGGCCTTTCTACACGTGCGATTGGATGAAAGTGACCGTCAGTTTACAAAGTTCTTGTGGTTATCCGAACCAATGAACCCGGAAA